>JAVQKC010141521.1:0-16849 GCA_036025475.1 Philypnodon macrostomus
TTATCTATGTCCATAAAAGTGTCTTGACCATATTTTCACAATAGCTACATGTTCCAATGTTTGTCATGGTTTGGGGGCGGGGCCTCTTAATTGCACGTTAACAATATAAAAACCCTTAGGAATCAAACAATGTCTGATTAAGGTGCCCGTTGGTGACCGTTGTGGCATGACTTATGGGGCCGTTTTGCTGATATATACCTTGCTGTCGGGGATGACAGTGTAGGCCTGGTTTTAATGCTCAGTCTCAAACTAAAGTTTTATATTATTCAGTGATAAATGTTCTATACCCGCAATGACACAGAATCTTTTTCACAACAGAATATAACTTCCTTGTTCCATTACAGACCTTTCTCGAAACTTTGACCGTCACTCTCGTGTTAAAGGAGTGCACAGCTAACAACATATTATGAAATCCACACCATGACCCTTCATTCACTGCACTCACACAGACCACTTTGAAGGGCCTCAGACCAGAGTAGTCTATAGTTATTTGGTCTTGTCTAGGTAGGACACAGAGGGCATGCTGATGACAGACTAGCCAACATTACATTAGTTGGAAGGGTTAGGGTTTCTGTTTCCATTCACTGATAACCGTCCTTAAAGGCACTAGCGAAACACTGCTTTTCTTTTTTGTACAGTGCTTTCTGAGCCTCACCTGGAAATGATTAACTATCATTATAGGACACTTGAATTTTTAAAGACATTTTATGTAAAACTATATTCCCCGGTGTGTGAGAAACGAAACCTGTAATGAATTAATAATTGCTATAATTTGTCACATTTTGATATATTATTCATACGGCTCACCTGCTGATTCCATTATGAGGTCACACGGGTGAAGTTGTGCAGAAAGTCAAGGCCAAACTCAATCTTGAAAGAATAATACTTCTACAACAGGGATCTTCACCCAATTTAAAGGGGTATTTATGCTAACCTGACTTTTCTGATATTTCTACCATGTTACAATATTGTTTTCTTGAGTAATATTCAGTTTAACTCAAGCAAGTTTGATTGAGCCTGTATGCTGAGGCACTGACCTTCTCATGAGCTGAAAACACTTCTTTTATAGGTCAAGGAACCCTACCTTGCTACTACTCTCCATTGTTTGCATTGGTGTTGCATCTAGTAGTAGTGAAGTCGGTAGGGTCAAGAGGGGGAAAAGAGGGCCTGAAAGGGTACATGCAGGTATTCTAAGCTTCTAAAATAGAGAGAAAGCAACAGCTCACAAATAGTGTGTTCCATAAATATAGAATTTTGAAGTTAGTAAATGTTAAATGCTAAACTAGAAGCCTTCAAAACCATTTAAAAGCTTGAAAACATGCATAATATGTCCCCTTTAATTGCTTTTCTACTTTTTGATTTTCACTGCTGTCTGTGTGGCATTTCCCTAATACTCTTCACAAACAGTCCATTGTTGCGGACAGGCCAGCAGTAATTGTCTCAGTGTTTGGATATGTCTGTCACTACACATATCTAAGCCTTATTCCCCTGTCTCTCTGTGGATAAGCAGGACTGATAGATTGGTATCGGTTTACAGGGAGTTTCTCTCTCTCTCATGGATTCACACCCTGGGGTGAAAACAACTGTCTGGACGTCATTCAGCAATCTGCACGGACCGCACGGACCGCCCCGCTTAAATGAGGGGCACTCACAATCTCACACTTTCAGTCACCTATCCTTGCCCCCACACAAACATCTAATACATACACAATTGTGAAGCTAGTCACGTCCACGCTGAGGTTGTGTATAAAGATACAGTTTTATATGCCCAAGACCTGGAGCAAATTATTTAAAAAATATATCTTCGTTGTTTTTAGCCCAGTTTGGCCCACTACCTATTTTTATTTGCCCTAGTGTCCTATCCTACCCACAGCATACCTTTCCTGATTGTATTGAAATGGTCACATTTGCTATATATATGAATAAATGACATATCCTCATGTTTAAACTTTAACTAGTAAACCAGGCTCTCCCATAATTATCACTGCCTTAACTCATGACTTTTTTCTGTAACCCAATATACCCATCCCAGAATATGGAACTTCATTTATCTCATTTTACGTTTATGTTCTCCAATTTGTAGTAATTAAAGCTGTGTCTAAACACTAAAAACCATCAAATGAGAAGTACAGTTCAAGACCAAGCATAAACCCATTACATAATGCGTTGTGTTTTCCTCAAATCCAAGGGAGACTCAAGCATGCTTTAGCAAAATGCTAAACCCTCCCTGAGTTTAAGACTGGGATGTTTTGCATTATGTCATACACTGGTCTTGACAGGAACTTTTCTATGTCTGGTTTTGACTTGTGTAGTCCAGGTTACAATACAACCCACATAACACAGTTGTACCATTTTGTTTAAATTGCAACTTCTGTATTGGATATATCTACATCCTGCTACATATGCCCAAATCTGCCCTTAAAATGAAGATGCTTCTATTGCTGCTGTTTCTCAAAGCCCTCATTCTCACACTTGTGCTTTGACAAACGGGTTTTGTACAAGGGCTCATGAGAAATAAAACAAAACTGCAGTGAGATGAATGGGGGGTGGGGTGTGTGGGGGGTGGGGTGTGTGTGGGGTGGGGGGGTGGGGGGTAGTTTCCGTTGCTGTTGAGGGTACTTTGGGTGTGGAGACCGAGACTTGACACACCCAATGACTATGTGTCTGTCTGTGTGTGTGTGTGTGTGTATGTGCGGGACACCAAACCTCACCATTCACCGGCACAATCGGCCAAATGAAAACACGCCACAGATTATATACCCCCTCAGGACCATAGTTATGAATAGATGGTTAACAAGAGTTCATTCACCCCTGTCCCCTGTTCACCCCAGTGGCTTTTTGTGACCTTGTGTATCTATTACAACTTTTATTTGACACATTGTTGTCGCAGCTGTGGATCCTGCATTGTTCTCAACAGGCACTTCCACCTGAACTTGGAAGTGTTTTATTGTAGGCCTATAATACAATATCTGGTGCTTTGTAAAGCTAAATGCATAAATACAGTGGCGTAAGGAAGTAATACAGGACCCTAGTTCAGAATAAAAATGATTACCAAATATGAAAAATGTATTACTGCTCATTCATTAACCTTCAAGGAAACTGCTTTGAGAATTAGACAGAGTGCTTCAACCTGTCTAAAGCTGAACAAACAATTCAATAGATACTGCATTTTAGATGTCAGATTATTACTGTAGATGATCGACAAGGCATTGATAAGTCTGATGACCCCAATTTTTGTAGACTTGCAGTTCATTTATTGTGACTTTTTAACCCTAATATGGTGATTAACCCCTATATGTGATGATTGTCAGTTTGGGGCCCATCCACCTCCTCGGGCTGAAACCAACAGCACTGGCTCCACTCCCTGATGCTACGCCCCTGTTTAACTGTAGCAGGAAAATATGATTCTTAACCAAAACATCCAAATAAAGTAAATGAGAAGTGGAGTGGAAGCCCCCCCCCCTTTAGGTACATTTCTAAAAGGCAAAAAAAACACAAAACACAGAAAAAAAAGATTGTGGTCAGTTTCTTGCTATTTTAAGTCCCTCTAAATGACTTCACCAGACAGCCAAGACACAAACAATGTCTTAATTTGACAGAGAGTGGTGTCTGCGTTACATTTTAACTAAACCTCACACCAGATCCTGACACAGCCTTTTTCAATGTGGAAAAAATGTCATATTTGGAAAGTCCCCATTGACCAGACACAGAATATACATAACAGTAATTCCCAATGCAAAACACAGGTTCAGTATTCTCTAGAATCTACCTACTTTGAGATTTGGACTTTTGGGAGTTAAAACAGTTTCTGGTCTCTGTTATAGATTGATGGATACGTATTTTCACTGAAACTGAATATATGATTGGAGTTGTAACTTAATAAGCATATTATCACAAAAATAGCGTTCAATAGAGTTCATATATATAAATCTTGTTGGACAATCTTTAATAGTGTCTATGCTAAATCTAATATCTATTTCTATGTTTGTAAGTCTAACATCTAAAACCCGTCCGCATAAAAACAGATAAGATTAAACCTGAATTATGATTTACAAGTATTTTTGTTACAATTCCACCTATGTTGTCTCATGTGCACAATTTTCTATAATATATCTAAATACATTTTTAGACAAAAAATATCCACTTATGACAAAACGCTATTAAGCTGATTCTATTTCATTGTGGATTTCTAACACATGGAATATACAATGCAGTCGATCCAAAGGTAAAACAAAGATAAGAAAGTCCCACATTTGAAATGAAAAAATTGTGTATTATTCTGGCCTGCTCTTTGAACCCATACCTGCCTGTGTTACACATTGATGGATGAGTATTTTCATTGAAGTTGATGTAGCACATGTAAAGACTGAACTCATAGCGGTCATACATTCTGAGTATATGATTTGAGCTGTAACTTAATAAGTGGAGTGGGGGCCTTGGACAAACAGTGGTTCTCGGGGAGCTGTATGTCTGGGTGCTACAGTATTAAAAAAGCTTTCCTTCACATGCCTGTCACTTTGTCATCAATAAAGATAGAGTAACCACTAAAAGACATCGGCATCAGTGGCTTGTCACTCAATTTCAACCAAAACTTGATCCATCATTTCAACGTGACTGCGTGTAGACAGCGCTAACGCAGTCAAATCCAGGGCACCACAGCTCCCAGGCATCATCCATCACCGCGGCCCGCTGAAGGGGGTCTAGTCCTGGACACACACAGCCAGAGAACCTGATCCAGACCAGGCCGTAGACCACTGGGACTGGACAAACACAAACACACTTCAAACATAGGTCACTTACACAGGTGGCCTCGCACACTGGTCCAAGCTTTCCAAATATTTCCACTGCTTCTATGCTGGCGTGCTGTGCAATCATTCTCAGATGGCTTTAATCCACTTTTTAATTAAACTATGATTGGTTGTTTCCGCTAGTTCTATGGCTCAGGCTTTGGTGCTTATTATGTTTACAGTGGGTACATAGCAACGGGGGTCTTGAAATGAAAACTCCTTCATCATACTAGAGATGATTTGTGTGACAAGTTCAGTAAGAAAACATGAAAACTCAACGAAAAAATTAAAATCTCTGAATGCAATTTGATAGACAAAAGGAACTAAGTGTCTAAGCAATCATATTTAGTGGTATTTAGTGAGTAAACTGCCTTTAGATTGAAAAACCAAAATCAGCTAAATACAATGAGAAAGGGTCCAGAGCCATTTCAAATTGCATTTTTTGACATGAGTGGGTGAATTGTTCTGATATGCAAATAATATGGGCTTTGATGTAAACTCACAACCTTCACAACTGAGCATATCACACAGCAGGTGGTGGTGGTGGTGGTAAGCTGCCACACTGGGGCAGACTGACAAAGATGTGACAGCCATACCACGCAATTGCCTATTTAAACAAACACACAAAACACTTCAACAATCTGCAAGGTGAGTTATTTGTCTTCCCTACGGACACAACAGCACCAGCCAACATTTCATAAAACTACTCGAAAAACAATTCAATTATTACGTCTAAAAAATATGACCAACTGTCCAGTGTCCAATTATCCAGACTGGTGTTCCCAGATGTGTTGAGAACAAGTGTGAGACAGTAAATCTTCAGTATCTACCCGTGCGTGTCAGGAGAAGCGTGAGTGTGCCAGGGGATGCACATATGGCATGGCAGGTTTAACTTTTTCTAAAAGCCGACTTAAGGGAAACCGCAGGTAAGCTTTACAAATAACCCAATCCACGCACATATTTGAGCTGCCAAGTCTCCCTCTTTTTATGCACAAGCCAAGCAGGAATGATGAGAATGTTACATTGTAGACGGTACATTATCAGCCCGGGGGTTTTCAGTCCTATTTATCACCAGAAGTGCATTATTCCCACTTTTTCCCTTGACCATGTTTTTTTTTCAAGTGACCAGAAGTGTTATGAATCATGATTATTCCCATTATTAGATTTGTTACCTTATTTTCTCACCATTTTCTCTCAACCTCCACTGAGAAGGGATTATTTGGCTTTGGTTTGTTGGCTTGTTTTTGTGTTTGTTCATCTACTAGCAAAGGCCAGCATTTCTTTTTCTTTTACCATAGCTACAGGGACAATAAAGTGTATATGGACCAGTTACAAACTTGCTTCAACTCTCTCTCTTTACGATGTCACGCTAGAGGTCTTTCCTCACATCTATCTACCCCTATCAGACTAATATCACTGTGTTTGCAATGCCAAGGCTAATATCAGTTTGCAAAATCTATGTAATGTATGTAGCGATAATCATAATTTACCTGTACAGTGTCAGCTTAATGTAGGTCAGACAAAAGAGCATGACTTCTTCCATTGACGAAATATGCACTAAGTGGTTTTTGCCATATCTCATTTGCACTTGTGACGTTTGTGTTCGGACAAAGCAGGGCAATACATCGAAACCTTGAAAAAGTCCATATGTATAGACCCTTTAAAATGTCATATGGAATGTTGTAGATTCCGGAATGGAGGCCACTGGAGAAAAAGTGAGTTCACTTTACAAAAATGTAGGATTTGTGGTGGGGGACAAAATAATTCTGATCATACAATGAAAATAATATAGTAGTCATCAACATTTCTGTAAGGACTTGTCCAGTAAAACCTTAAAATCAAGAATTTTGCCACCAGCCCAAAGTATAACTGTTACTAATGTGTACATTAAATAAACATACAATGTGAGGTACAGTCACTAATGTTTCTTAACCAGGCTCTGACATTACCTACATGTAATCAGAGTGATTCAAATTTAATTCAAAGTGTTTATTGTCATATGCACAGTAGGAAACATGTTTCCCTGCACAATGAAATTCTTACTTTGCTGCCTGGACTGGATGCCAACAATAAAATAGTAGAAAATAATAGAAAATAATAATAATAAGTGATTGAGTGTCAAAACAATATTAATTTGCAATATTTTGTGGCTAATACTTTCTCCATTGGAAATGTATTATGGCTGTGCCTCCGGTTGCCTTCATTCCGGAATTTAGAGCTTTCTGTTTCCAAACTTTGAAAGGGTCTATAGATAGATAAATAGCCCATTGCCTCTTGGTTAACTCACGGTCTATATACATGTTCATTTTGCCGGAGTAGTGATGAAAGCTATGTCATGGGCGAGTGCTAGAGTGTCGGCCAACTGGGACACAACAACGCCTTGTAAAATCGCGGCTGGGGCGTGCACATGATCCCAGTGGGTGCCTGGTGCAGAGAACTAAGTCTAAACTGAAGGATTAAGTAAAAGGACTCTCAATAGGTCCTAGAGGAGTCATAATACAGAAACACACTCACAGAAAAGCCCTGTGTGGTGTGGATATGGAGATCTTTTTGGCAGCCGGCAATTCTGGACAACTGTCAAAACTGCTGTAAATGACCTGGAACAGCACAGGGAAAAAATAGTGAAAGCCGTAGTAGACACAACATCACTTCCATAGTGCTTTATAATTGTGTCCAAATCCACACTGACCTCATGCTCTCCATAAGGTTATATGTAGTATTGACAAGGAATAGATTCATTTAACTGAGTCTGCAGCAGGGTGCTAATGTGCCGAGCCAACACATGTTTTAAGACAGTTTTATTATTTTATATCACATAAAATTATATACTAAGTGTTTTATTAATTGCTAATAAAACAGAGCAAAATGGCAAAATGAAGCTAACTACCACAAAACATCCAGGTATGATTGTTTCGTGATCAGATTCAAACTGTTAACTGTATCAAAAGAGAGCGTAAATTAACACATTGTTCATGGTTTAAAAAGCACTGCATCAATAGCTCTAAACTCCCCCTACTGGTGACATCAGTCTACACAGCAACTTTTGAATCTTGTGGACATTGGTCAAATTATTAGTTTGTTTAAATTGAAATGATGGTCAGTGACATCGTATGAATATAAGGTCATTTTCAAATGATAGATTATTAATTATTACAGTTTTCTGGAGACATATGGTGAAGATTGTAATTCCACACCAATAGATGATGTCATTTTGTCACTACTGCTAACATATTTTTGACTCATATGGCTCATATTGTTCTGTTTCATAACATACACAATGCACTTCTAATTAAAAAAAAACATTCCTGCCTCCTATAACACACACACACACACACTTTATTTTATTGTAGAATATTTGCTGATCATAGATATGTATTGCTGATTTATTGAAATCAGAAACAGAGATGTCAGTTTGTCACGCACAGTGCATCTGCCAAGATCAGCATGATGATGAGTACCAGAAATAACAATGAAAACCAAGTGTCCCACCCAAACAGAAATATAGCTACCGGCATTTTTTAACATAACCTAATAAGTCCATCATGATTGTATTCATAAATCACACTTCATGAACAAAGGATATAGAAGACAAGATTGCCCCCTTATAGCAACTTCTATAGAGCTGTTGCCAAGTACCTGACTTCTGCAGTTATTTGAGGATACAGGCCCAGCTTTATCTTATCGTCTATCTGTGAGTAACTCAATAACCGCATCCAGTTCGACTTCCTTCACCTACTTATTGTTCAGTTGGATCTTATACCTTTGTATTATGCAACAATAGATACAGATACAGATATGGCACATTTTCGCAAAACAACGGAAATCTCAAAAAGTCATTTTACCAGTGGTACGACAACACTGCAAAGAAGAGAAGAGCTCGGCATGTGAATATAAATCGATGTCCTTCTTTGGGATTCCAGATTTGGTGAGGTTGACCTTTCCCTCACCTTCTGAGGGGTAAAGGCGGGGACAAGTCATGGAAAAAAAAGCCAAAACAAAAACAAAAGAAGTAAGTGGACTATGGGGGAAATTCCTACCCGTTGCGTCTTAATACCGCAGGAATGCATAGGGCAAATTTACAAGAGCGTCATGGCAACGAAAGGTTTACCCGGCAACATAAATTCAGATTGTCTCGGGCACAGGTACCGCTCTGACTGTTTATTCTCTATTTGTTAAGTGAACATGCACAGGCCACGCTTCCCCCTTCAGCTCTCGGTCTTGTTGTGACAAATTCAATGGTGTAAATGTTTGCCTTTAGTTTAAATCCATCCAGACTTTGATGGTGGAGACTGTGGGTGGTCCAGATGAGATTAGGAATACGCAGATACAAGGACAAACACTGCAGGAAAAAAATCCCAAAAGATTAACAAAAATATGCTTTTACAATATGACCTGATTGCATTAAAAGCCGTCCGCGTTAACAAAAATATTTTGTATTGAGTAGTGTCAGAGCATGCTTTTACATGAGTTAGTTTAATATATGGCCCACTTTGGAGACTTATCTCTGGGGAAATCCACCCTAATGAACCTTCAACAGCTTCACTCCACAGACCTTATATAACCCAAGAGCAGGAACACTCTACACCGGCTGACAAATAACTCACACTCATTTGTTACATACTTTCAGAAGAAGGCAGATTAGTACTTCAGAATAATATTACTCAAGTAAAAGTTAAAAGTAATTGAAGAAAAAAAATGCTACTCAAGTACTGAATAGTTTGAATGTAATGACAGATCTATTTTTGTCATTTTGAGATTTCCAAATTCAACATCTTCAAAGAAAAACATAAACATCCCAACTTTCTAAATCTTTTACAACATAAAGCAATACTTTGGTACCTTTGTACTCAAGAAAGAGTAGTAATACTTCCAAATATTATACCTCAAGTAGAAGTAAAAGGTATTAAAGCTACTCTTAGAAGTACAATTCTTTAAAATGTGAATGTAACTGAGTAAATGCCTCTTGTTTGCTGCTGGGGTGGATCTTCATTAGACGTTGCCAATGTTCAGTTTTAAAGACATTTTGTCCAATAAAAGAGTTTGTTGAGGCTCGTAAGGATTTGTGATTTACTACAGCTATGCATGCACCCATCTCCATTCCTGTTAAATGAATAGTTTGGAAAATATTTTTGGCAGAGAGCCCACTGAACCCTGCTCCTCTGTGGGATATGCGTTTCTGCAAACACAATAAAACAGCCATTTTGTAGCTTAAAAAACCAGCAGGTGGATGTCGAATAGGCCACCGTCCATTAAACCGGTTTATTTGTCTTGAGTGATTCAACAGCACCATAAGCGCGCACATAAAACCCCCCATATTAAACTGACTCGCACCTATCGCCAGTTTTCACTCTCACTCTTTCAACCAATAGTATGCTCCATTATTAGCTACTATATACATGCTGGATACGTGCCAGGCCACTCTGCTAAGCTACTCAAAGCAGTCAGCTCAGAGAATTCCCATCCCATGCCAAACCAAAACACATCAGCAAAGTCAACACTCTCCTTTTATGTTCGCCCACCAGCAGCAGCGTTACAAAAGAGGTGAAAATATCTCCACAGATATCTGGAGTCTAAGTGAAAACAAGACAATTGGACAAGAATGATCACAGAATGGTCAAGTATTCCTTAGGGTGCTCACTTTTTAAAGATAATGACACTTTTTATCATGGAGATACAGGTCATTTGCTGAGTCTTTTAATAGAACTCATATTTCAACTGAGAACATCCTGAAGAGACTCATGAATGCATTTCTCTTCCTTCGAGCTATTGTTAATGACACCACACAGCATGAGCTAAAAGCTTATGTGTCAAAATACTCCCTTTTTATTATTCCTGCCTCCTTTGAAGTGACTAGTAGAAGTGAAATAGCCGCTTTTCTCTTCAGGGAGTCGCTCTTGGTCAAATGCGGCTGTCAATGGCCTGTTTAACCCGGTAGACAGGAAGACGAAATGTCATGGTTTTGTGTATGTTTCTGTTCTAAAGGTTTAAGCACATGTTTCGACTTGTATGTATGTAAGTGCGTCCATGTGCTGTGTTTTCAATTGCATTCTTGCTACAATTTGGTAATCCGGACAGATCTGGGTGTGCTCTTGTGTCTTTTGAGGGTTGGTCCAGGCTCCCTAAGAGGTTCCAAAGCCCTCCCGAAAGTAAGGTGCAGTTTAAACCAGGTATAAATCAGAGCTAAAGCATAGGTGTAAAGGACTAAACCAGGTCTAAACAGGGCTGAAACAGAACTAAACCAAAGACAAGTGTAAAGCTAAGACTAAACCAATAAACCAAGACTAGACCAAACCAGGACTAAACTAGGACTAAACATAGCTAAACAGGACTAAACTGAACCCAAATTATATTTTAAATATACTAATATATTTATGTTGCTCAGGGCTAATCCACAACTTGGTCTAATTCTTACAGATGTTCTCCACAGTTGGTCCGGCAGCTGTTAGACTGACCACATGAGGTGCCGGCCCGTATTCTCCCACATGGATTCTATGATAGCACTGTTGAATTTATCTTTTTTTTTTCTCTCTGGGCTAATTTATTTTCTGAGCTCTCCTTGCCAGAGCTTTGCCTTGTTTTCATCCACAGCTGAGTCAAGTGTTGTATTCTTAGCACTAGAAGCATGTAAACTCTTCCCAGTGGAGAGCAAATCCCCATGATAAACAACAGGGCGGCCTGGAAATGGAAGCAGGCCAGGACGCCCTAGAATATTGGACAATTTTTTATTACCTTCAGATTCATGGATGTGTTTTACCACAGCTCTAAATAAGTCAGACTGGTTGTATGGACTGTGCAAATGTGCAGAAATAAAGGTATTATAGATTTTTTTTAAAAACACACTATATATACTATACACTATATTACAGTACCGGTATATATTAAAGGTTATAGGCAACTCGCTCGACCACATAAATCGTAAGCTATTCGTTCAGGTTTATGTTAAAAGATTGCAAATCTTAAGTATGTATGTATAATAAATGTAGAGTAGACACTTGACTTGTTTGGCTCTGAGGTATGACATGAGTAGCTTTAAAGTAATCACAAATACTGAATCCTGCTCTCTTTTTACTTTCCACCAACCTGTCCAAGTCTCAGAACTCATGTTGAGAGAAAATATTAGATCCCGCTGTGCTTTTCATTCACTCCCGGCATCAAAAACCTTTAAATATTAAAGATTATATCAGGAAGATAAGTATTTTATGAAGGTAAGCCTTTCTCATAAAAAGATTCTCAGGCTGCTATGGGCATTAAGTCTTAAAATATTCTCAATGGATTGGCATCTTTTATTAGGAAATAATATCTGAAAGGTGCAATTGCCCCTATGGCCTAATTTTTGTATGTGTATCTGTGTATGTTTCTGTCAGCTAGGAGACTAACTAGTAATGTACCCTGCCTAAGGCCCATAGTTGCTGGCATAGACGCCAGTTTGCCACAATCCCTAACTTGAACTAGGCCCACGCTGTTGTCCCTGACAGCAAGGTGTATATATCGTTGAAACCCCCCCATACGTCTGCCCAAATGCTATGTCACCAACGGGCAAGTCTAAGGGTTTTTGAGCAATTAAGAGCCCCCCCAAAACCATGACAAATATGGGAAGGGTCTATTTGACTTTGACTTTGATTTGCCTGGATGTTTGTCGAACATCACCAAAACTCTTGTTTCGGCAATATAATAAGTGGAAGGAGAAGATACATAAAGATTTGACCTTTTAGGACTGGGATTTCTTTTGAGGCCTTTAAGATCTGGTGAGTCTCTGAATATTTAAATGTTTTGGAATATTAGGACAAAAGTGGAAGATAACGAGTGCATCTTGAAACCCCCAGCATTGGCCTCCTGTTCTCTAAGTTCACAGATGTTTTAAGAAGGTCAGCCATTTGCACCCTGACCGCGTCCCCTTTTGTTCCTGCTTCTTTGTTTGCTTTTCTTTTGTTTGTGCAGTTACGTATTGGGCGAGATCAAAACAAAGCGAGAACTGCGGGTCATCTAAGTCAATCTTTAGTAAATCTTAAAACAATTAACCAGCGCAACAGTGTTGTCACGGGTGTTTTCCGTCAAAAAAGGATTAAACATTCCCAGTCGATTACAATTTCACAGCAAAAAAAGGAAATTCATCAACTCGATGTGGACATGTTTAGGATTCTGAATGTTTCTTACAATTTGCCATAAAAGACCAGAACGCAACCCTTCAAGCAGCACCAACAAAGATTATAGCGTCCCTGGCTGCAGAGTCTTTTATGTGGTTAACCATTATAGGTCTGAGGGCCACAGTTCTGCTCTTTACTGCCGTCCCTCTGAGAACAGGTGCACCACACAGTTTACAGAGAGACATAATTCTCATGAGCAAATGTAATGTGTAATGTTGTTATTACCAGCTGTGAAATTAGAGAGAACAATGCTGCTGAGTAAGGGCTTGGCAATTTTACCAATGTTTATATCACTGTATTTGAATTATGAATTATCGTCGAAACGACAATATTATGGAATCACGTTAGTTAATTAATGCTCTGAAGCACTTTAATTGAGCCAATAATCCTGCTGAACATAAACAAATTTGAATGAATTTTGGCACAGTGATCGGGGCTAGTGATTAATGTACATAGGCACATTACAGAAGTTAAATAAAGAATGCCTCTATAGCGCCCCCATGTTTTTGACCCCTATGGCACTCTGAACACACTTACTTTGGCAGAGAGCAATGAAACTTGGTAGTGATTCTCCACAGTGTACCCAACATAAAATATTATTATGACCCCGCCCTACAACAAACAGGAAGTCGGCCATTTTGAATTGAAATTGGGAAGTCAAGTATATTTGCCCGATTAGGCTCAAACCTGAAATACCTAATTACCCCCTGGCCCTGAACACATCTGACCAATATGATGAGAGTTACCCCTATAGTGCCCTCTATAGACTGAAAGAAGAATGTAGTTTTAGGGGAAATTTACAAAATTACAAAAAAGTTGTATTTATTAAAGTTGTATAATAAAACCTATTAATCCTTATTTATCCTTTAGTGTCACGCTATATGAAAAACCTGTTAAAATATTAATTTGCCCAGCCTTAACAGTATCCTGCCATCAAACCCATAATATAATCAAAGCCTTCCTGTCGTGCGCCTTTGTACATAGGCTCACGCAAACATGTTCCCTATAAACTTCGGACAGGAAGGGGAACCTGATTGGGAGTTTCACCTTAAGTTGAAGCCGGTAGCACCCTTTCCGCTTGATACTTGGACCCCCACCAAGATGACATAAAGCAGAGGAAGTGACAGGCATCCCTCTGCAGTCTTCCTCCGAGCCATCATGATGTTTTTTAATCAGTTCTATCTGCTTACACAGGAGGCTAGAATCAACTCCTAAAGGGAAACAGGACCAAGACAATGCATGAAATACTTGGAAGAAAGCCAGATATTTTTAATAATTATCAAGCAGCACTCCGGAAAATTTTATGTTATCAGCGTTCCTGAGCGTTCCTTTTAGTTCAAAGGTCAGGAGTCAAGTAAACATGCCCTGTTTAAGGTTACAGCTCACGTTGGGCTTAATGTAAGCAAGTGTACACATCTTGAAGAGCACTTAAAGCACACAGTGGAATTCTTTCCTGTGTCCAATAAACATGCTATTTCCCCTGTAGATTAGTAATGACAACAAAAGAGATTGTTCCCAGTAGATTGTATTTTGTATTTTGTGAGAGGCCTGACTGGCCACTTTACTAGGTTACGCCTGTTTAACTGCTTCAGAGATAACCCCCCAATAAAGACTATATATGTGAATTTGAACATGGGTAGTTACTAGTTTGAGTTTTTTGTTGTTCATCTACTACATGCAAACATCACTATGGATTGCAGAGACAGAAAAAGAACCACTATCTAGTGAGTGTCAGCTCTGTGGTGAAAATGCTGTGTTGACACCAGAGGTCATTGGAAAAAAGACCAGACTGGTTCGAGATGATACAAAGAAATTAATCTTTTTAATAACAACTTGTTACCACCACAGGCTGCAGAAGAATATGTCTGGATCGGTCTGGATGCACAAGACATAATCAAAGCTTAAAACAAGCGGATTCCAGAAGCAGAATACTACACCAGGGCATTCCATTAGGTTAAATCTAATGCAAGGTGTAACTAATATAGTGGGCAATGGGTGATGAACTAAACCATCCTAATACTACATCCTAGTAATCATCCAGTGGTGGTGTTCATGTTTTAGAAATTCTATATTTTTAAAGTTACCAGTCCAAATACATGTATAATTCTCATTTGGAACACATTAATACTGCTGCATGAAAATAAACACCAATTTAGGTGAACAGGAATGGGATTCATTAGCGTTCAATCGGCTCATTCACACCAATGGCCTGGTTCAAAATCCATTTTTTAATTGTCTTCATGGATGACTGAGATGCAGGAATGCATGTAACGAGAAATCGCCTGCCCGCGAGCTCATTAGGATCACTCTCAAAACTTTTTACACATGAGCGAGCCCAGCAATATACACAATGGATGTTGATCAAACCTTCAAAAATGCCAGCCATTATCCAGAATTTTGCTGTTTATATTAGTGTATGGGTCTAAATTTGGGTAAGATGAAGAGATTATGCTCACTGGCCACTTGATTAAGCACACCTGTTTGACTGCTTGTAAATGTGGTATATCTAATCAGCCAATCACGTAGCAGGAACGCAATATAATTAGTCCTGAGGCAAATCCTCTGAAGTAACACATTTTGAGAAGAAACTAAGTTTGAATGTGCCATTTAAACAGAGACAGAGCTTTGAACTTCAATTACACACAACCATATTTAGGTTTTACTGAGAATGGCCCAAATATCATGATTCAGAAGAGAATGAGAGTGGAGAGGCAACAGTATCTCACTTGATACAGTCAAGGTGAGCAGAAGAGGGGGTTAATACCATCAATAGATTCTCCAAAACTCAATGATGTAACTCAAATTTAACTCAATTTTTTATGTTAACAGCTGGACACCATCTTCCAAAATGCAAGATGTTTCAAAAAGTCACATTCCTGAGCTCTTTCTGCTGCACTGGACCATAGGAGGTGTGTTTAATGGGGGGCCTCCAGTAAACAGAAGCCTACATGACTGACTAACCTTACGCACACGCTGGTCGGGCTGTTTACAGTGGGCTGAGTTATGTGCCATCCTACCAGCTGCTGCCAAACTGATAATCGCTCTTTTAGATCATATGTTTTAAAATGGTTGTCATAATTCAAACTATAGGCACGGAAAAAGACTATTAAACCCCCTTAAAGTCCATTTATCTTGAATATTAACCACACTGTCATAACAAAAACATGACTGATTCAATCTGGTTATAAAATTCAAAGTATTTGCAGTCACAGTTACTTCACACACTAGTGCAAAGTCAGAAACTATTTTACTACCGCTTTGTCAAAATCTCCGGTCCATACTTCACACACAACATGGCTCTTTTGAAAAGCTGATGTCGTGTGAGAAGAGAGACTATATAAACGACAAGAGTATGAGAGGAGGTCTTTGTGGGCTGCAGCAGGGAAACTTTTAAGGGTCTCTATCTTTCACTCTCCAATATGGCATTTCTATACCACGTGTGTATGTCAACAAGTAACTGAAATAGATTCAACAATAATAATCTGTGTCTATGAATGTAAACATGGCAAACATAATGCCACATCTGAAGGCTCAGGCTCTCTCCTCAAGTGGGTCTGGAGAATCATCTTTCATCTCGGCTTTACAATTATGCAACAAATCCATGTAATGCTGAGGATAAAGAATGAAACGCCTATTACACATGCACATTAACAGTTGTGGTATCAAAATATTTTCTAGTAATGCTTAATTACAACACCTACAGCTACATGTTCCCTGAATGGAAGCAACTGGAGGCAAGACCATAATACACTTTCAACGGAGAAATTAGCATTAGCCACAAAATATTGCAAATGAAGATCACTCTGCTACATGTAGGTGATGTCAGAGCCTGGTTAGGAAACATTAGTGAATGTACCTCACATTGTATGTTTATATAAATTAGTAGCAGTTACACTTTTGACTGGTGACAAAATTAGG
>JAVQKC010141570.1:0-12919 GCA_036025475.1 Philypnodon macrostomus
TGCATTCTCTTGATGAGCTTCAAGAGGTAGTCACCTGAAATGGTCTTCACTTCACAGGTGTGTCCTGTCAGGGTTAATCAGTGGGATTTCTTGCCTTTTCATGAAAATAAAGAAAACTCTTAGAATGAATGAGGTGTGTCCAAACTTTTGGTCTGTACTGTATATTTATATATTATCTCAGGATTTCAGGAAAAATACAATTTGAAACTTGAAAAAAAAAATAGTTTTCTCGTTATAATTACTTATGATTGTGGCAATCCCCTGTAGCGCAGCAGTCTCCAAACCAGTTTATACCATGTTCAAAGTCACTTTCAAAATACCCTTTCTTCTCCATCCAATTGGCCTGATCCATCAACTTCATCAGTCTCATGCCAGAGTGCATTGAATCCTCGAGAGCTAGTTATGCTCAATCCTAAAGTTGTCCATTTTGAACTCTTATATATATGCCTTTTGATTGTTAGAGGCAGTTTTCACCAACAGAACTCGATTTTCCAGAAAGCAGTGATGTATGGGGTGGAGGTGGGTGGATGCGAGTAGAAGCATGGGTCGATTGGTCAGAGCTGTCCCCATCACACGGTAATGAGCTCTCAGGAGGGGGCACACACTGGGTACTAATTGGTCCGAGTATAGGTGAGACACAGCTCTATATAATGACGGTATTAAAAAGTGGAGGTTTCTTTTGTGCAAATGGAGCAGAGATGAAACCATCGACATCAGCTTCAGAGAGCGCAGCAGACAGGATCAAATTGACTTATTTCTGCAGGAATACTGAGGAATATTATGGCATTTAACACACACTCGTGGATGAGTGGGTCAAGTAATACACAAGTCCACAGGTCCAGAAATGTTCATTTGGTCATTTGGTTGAATTTGAACTTAAAGCAGAGCATTGTTATTGTAGTATATCTGCAGTCCTCCTAGAAGTGAGTGTTGCTGTGATGTGCCATATCAACTGCTTTGTAAAACCTGGTCCAGACTAGTAGTAGTACTTAGTGTGTTTAATTTTGTGGTAATCTGCAAAACAATACAAAGATAATAAACAGATTTTGATATTTTCAAAAGATAATCTAAAAACATAAATAATATTTTCAAACATCACATTTTTCACATAAAGCTGTTCTTACATGACACAAAGAGGTGGTAAAAGTACTCTTACTCTTTCTAGATTTACAAGAGTTTACTCAAGTAAGAGTACAGTTACTTCAAAATATATATATATTTTTTAACTGAGTAAATGTGACTTCACTTTAATTTAGTTTTACTACATTCTGTCTCCCTATGCATGGTTCATTACTAAGACAATGCTATGATTTCAAAATATTGGAATTGGAATTGATACTGGTCAAACTTAGAATTGTCACATTTGTGCTAAACCATAAACAAAACCAAAAATACCATTAAATATATGTTTCATCTAAGCCTGAGCCCATATATCGCCAAGCCTCTGGTCACACATTTTGTAATTCACAGCATTCTCAGCATACATGCTCCGTAAGGCTGCCCCGGTATATTTTTTATCATAATTGATATTGGAAAACCTGTGCCACATCCGCCCCTCTCTCATTTGCACATGGCTCGTGACCACGACCGTGAAGAATGTGTCTCCCCAGGAGAGGAGGCAGGAATTGTGAGGCAGGCATTTTACAAATAGCATTGATCGCTCCACCTGCCCTCCCTCCATCCCTCCACCCTAATGCACCACACTCCAGAGGCCAGCCATGGTAACTCGCTCATATTATCTGGTGTTTTTATGCATTTCCTCGGTCACCGTGGAGGGAGATTGTATTATGTGAAGGTTCAAACAAACACACAAGACACAGAGAGCTCCACAGTATTTGTATGGTCTTCTGTCTGACATATTTAAACCCAAAATGTCCAGAATTTTCAGGACTTTTTAAAGAGGTCCTACTAAGCTCTAGGTTCTAATATTTCTTTGTAATAAACCTACCCAGAGTTGTTTTTTCATTATCACATTTGAGTAACTAACCTTCTCAGGAGCTGAAAATACTGACACAGGTCAAGATATTCCACTGTCTCCATTGGCTGTAGAGTAGAAAAGTGGGCATGGCAAGGAGGCGGAGACAGGGCCTTAAAGGGCTTAAATGGGGCTTTCGCCCTGCAATCCGGTTCGAGTTCCCGTCCAATCGCATGCAGTTGTTGCGTCCCTGGGCAAGACACTTAACCCAGATTGCCCATGAAGGGATGTGGTTGTGTGATTGGTGTTTGGAGGTGGTCAGAGGGGCAGCCACGCTTCTGTCAGACTGCCCCAGGGCAGCTGTGGTACATAAATAAGCGTCTTTGGGTGTCCTAAAAAGCACTATATAAGTACTGTGTATTATTAAAGGTGTAGTTTGTAAAATCCCTAAAATAAAATACAAAATCTTACAAATGTAAAAAAAAAAAAAAAATTTCTGAGCCTGTTTATGATATAAAGATGTAAAGTTGGTAATCTGCCATAATTATTTTACTTTAGTCCCTCCCCTGGCCTCTACAGCAACATCTGATCAAACCACTTTGACCAACTAGACTACTGACAAACTACTTTACATCATAAAACAGGGTCTTATTTTAGGGAACTCACGGACTACACCTTTAAAGGTTCATGCACATAACATGAGTGAAGAGAAAGGCTTCTAAATTTAGACGTGTCCACAATGAAATACATAATAATTCTAAACATAATTCGTCCCTTTTTGGTCAGGCCTGTGTTAGAGCAGCCTTATTAATCTCGTTTTTCTAGCACAGACAGATTTAATTAGTGAGATACAGTTGTACTGAGGCTCCACACCTGCAGCGTGATTACTGCCACCGATCCGCTCTCTCCTAGGCTCGCTCCTAATTATGACATCGTTAGTTGCCAAGACGATGAATTATTAGTTGTCACGGCGACCGGTGCAGATGCAGGAGATGAGTTAATGAGAGAGATGCTGATGGGACATGACACACCGGGGGCACTCTCTGTATTAGCCACAGTCACAACATAACTACATCATTTAATCAAAATGGATACATATTTTTTTTAATTCAAGAATGAACTGTAATTGCAATAGCATTTTCATGCTGACATAATTTTATAAAATACCAAATTAGGCCCAAACTGCTTATTGTTCAGGGGTACACCTCATGTCCATAGTTGCCCCCTGTGTTCCCTTAGTGTAAGATGAATAGATGAATGGCATAACATCCCAGTTTCAATCTTTTTGAACGTCGATTCTGAAGAATAAGACTCATACACAAGATTCAGTGAAGTGAGTATTTGTGCTATCCCCAGTGAATGGTAACTCGGTTTTCTACAATGTTCCTGTGGCCCGTGAAGACCTTGGAGCGTTATGGATTTATGAGAAAGCCAGGGTTGACTTAAGCTGCTCTGTGTGTCCTGAACCCACCTTCACTGTCCCATTGGGCAGGCACTCATGCATTATACATGTAAACATCTGACATTATGTTCAAACAGTTATTACGTACTTGAATAGTTTTTTTTTCAATAATCACCAAGAACTGTACAGTAATTATGGGTTACTCTACCCACACGCATGCACAGATGACGAGTGTCTCTAAATGTCCCATAGTGAAAGAATGTGAGAGTGAATGACTGCCGTCTGTGTCAGCCCTGCAATTAACTGGCTATAGTGTACACAATCTCTGGCCCAACCTAGTAGGGATATAGACCCTTTCAACGTTTGTAAACAGAAAGTTGAATGGAGGCAACTGGAGGCAATACCCCAATACATTTTCAATGGAGAAATTAGAATTAGCCACAAAATATCACAAATGAAGATAATTTTGACGAATGACAACCACTCTCTACATGTAGGTGATGTCAGAGCCTGGGTAGGAAACATTAGTGAATGTACCTCACATTGTATGTTTATTTTATGTACACATTAGTAACAGTTAGACTTTTGGCTGGAGGCAAAATTCTTGATTTTCAGGTTTTACTGAAGTCCTCCCAGAAATGTTGAAGATCACAATAGTATGTTAAGAATTATTCTATCTCTCACCACAAACACTACTGGTTGTAAAGTTAACTCACTTTTGCTCCAGTCGGCTCCATTCTGGAATTTTGAACATTCCAAATTTGTAAGGGTCTAATTCAGACTAGAAGATAAATGGATCCTATACTATCTCTTTTACTTGAAGAAACTTGAACTGTATTTTTTTTTTGTTGTGTTCAAATGAATAATACTCCGGTTCCACCTGCCTGTGTTTACTGTTCTACAACATAAAAACAAACAGCTCTCAAAGTCTACTTTTAACACTCATAAAATTAATCAAATACAAAGCTTACATTTCATGGTTGTAGTCAATAAAGAAAATGCTGTTTTGTGAAAGAGCGTATAGGAAATCATTGCGTTTTAGACCGTTGGAATAAATCAGCTGGCTCTAAACGAGGAACATTGAGTGAAAATGTTTATGTACAAATCCAATAGGACAACATATATTTCGAGAGCCGCTTAGTGCCTAAAGCGGTGAGCAGGGGTTGTAGGAAGTGTCTGTATTGAATGTGAAGAAGCTGACGGCAGTTTGTGGAGTTCAAAATTTTTATACTGATGCAGGATGTTAGAACGACCTCACGGAAAAATACACTCTACAGTAAAACCTCGGAGCTTTCAAGGTTGTATTCACGGTAACTATATAGCAATGAAAGCACTGTAGATATGTTTTATGTCTGCTCACTATCTGTTTAGTTACAGAAGAAATAACCATGGCTTCAATTTATGTAGTGCGTATTATCACACGCAAATGGCTTTATAGTCCATTAGTCATTCTCTCCACAGTTACACAGTTGTAATGGCAAGCTTCTTCTGTAACTACATCTGTCCTGAGGCAGACTGACTGAGGTGTGGCAGCCATATCACTTAGGGGCAGTGACTCAAGGTTGAGATCCCGGGGAATACCTAGGACACGCTGGAGGGATTATATCTCTCGACCGGCCTGAGAACGCCTTGGAATCCCCCCAGAAGAGCTGGAGGAATTGTCTGGGGAGAGGAAAATCTGGGCATCTCTGCTAAGACTGCTAACTCTGCGACCCGGCCCTGGATAAGAGGAAGAAGGATGGTTGGCGGATGGTTGGCGTGGCCACAGGTGGGGTATGGCTGTCAGGTCTCCACCATACTGCCCCAAGGCAGCTGTGGCTATAGAATTAGCTTACCAGTGAATAAATAATGCAATCAATTTGTAAAGTGTCCCGAAAAAGCACAACACTCGATCAAACTGCCAACCTTCCAATTAGTGGATGACCTATAGCTGAGCCACTACTGTTCTATCACAGTCTGATTATAAATAGAGGCTTGGGGCTTGAGAATATTGGTAGTTGCAGGTTGCAATTTTTTGGCGTTATTATTTAAACAGTGGATTCTTTGGGCTTGTGGCATGTTTCAGTGTTGTTGAGTCAAACGCGTGAAGGAGAGAGAGAGACGAGTGGCTGCAGGCCAACCACTGTCATGAGAGATTCAGGTTTATTCATTTTTATATGTAGCCATGAACGTAGGCAGCTGTAGTCAAATATACCCTTTAAAATGTGTGTCATATGGAATGTTCAAAATTGGAGTGGAGGCGACTGGAGCAAAAGTGAGTTCACTTTATAAAAACAGTAGTGTTTGTGGAGAGGGACAGAATAATTCTTGTAGTCTTCAACATTTCTGTAAACCTAAAGAGTCTGGAATTGTGCCACTAGTAGAGAGTGGTTGGTATCTGTCAAAACCATCTTGATTTGCAATATTGTGTGGCTAATTCAAATCTAATTCCGGAATTTAGAACTTTCTGTTTACAAACTTTGAAAGGGTCCATAGAGGGAAGGCTGAAAATAAAAAATAGGCTTATAAAACCCAAAAAAACCAAACCAGAACATTAGTGTTAATGCTGGATGCTTATAATGGGCTCGTTTTCATCAACATGGACGCTTGTTTCTCTCACAAGATCTGGCAACACTGTGTTCTATTTTCATTTGATCAGTGATAATACTCAAGACTGGTTAGACAGCAGGGTTGTATGGTTCCATCAGACTTAATGTTTCAAAGATGAAGTCAGATGTGCCCAGACTGAGATTTAGATGTGTAGGTGAATAATAGTGAATGAATGGATATCAGGTGACCAAGAGAAAAGACCCAAAAGGAGATGTATGGATGTAATTGAAACAGATACGAATCTGTTTTGACATACAGTACATTTCAAGAGGCAAGATTGAAACATTTCAGCTTCTTTGGCCTTTGATTGGATCTTCCACTTCAAATTGAATGCTTCACTCCCAGTGCACGACCGTGGTTATTTCTCAGAATGATATCAGAAGAATCTCAAGAGCTCTGAGTTCACAGGCCCTCACTTCAGATGTTTTTTTCCCCCGTTTGTTATTGACTGGACACAGGAATGAGGGGAATACAGGTGAAAAAATACAGGCCCGGGCACCTTCCCAATCAATTCCTATCATCAGAGGCGTTTGTGGTAGATATGAAAGTCCCGATGAGATGGGACGCCAAGGCTGATGAGATATTGTGGTCAAGAACACTCAAATTGAGACCGAGTCATGACTGTGATTGATATATGGGATAAAAATGAAGAGACGGTAAGATCTGATTGTGTTGGTGGTTGTGGAGGTAGACTTTAAAGTAAGGTAACGATTTTATTAATTTATTTCAAAAAGTCAATGTGATGACTACATGAATGAAGCTGAAGTGCCATTATGACACATTCTTCCAATGACAAGCATGTGTAAATCTAAATGTGCTTTTGGTCCATAACTGTCAGTCCTGCTATACCATTGGTCCATAACTGTCAGTACTGCCACACCATTGGTCCATAACTGTCAGTACTGCCACACCTTTGGTCCATAACTGTCAGTACTGCTACACCATTGGTCCATAACTGTCAGTACTGCTACACCATTGGTCTATAACTGTCAGTACTGCTACACCATTGGTCCATAACTGTCTGTCCTGCTACACCATTGGTCCATAACTGTCAGTACTGCTACACCATTGGCCCATAACTGTCAGTACTGCTACACCATTGGCCCATAACTGTCAGTATTGCTACACCATTGGTCCATAACTGTCAGTCCTGCTACACCATTGGTCCATAACTGTCAGTACTGCTACACCATTGGTCTATAACTGTCAGTACTGTACAGACACTGCTACACCATTGGTCCATAACTGTCAGTACTGCTACACCATTGGCCCATAACTGTCAGTATTGCTACACCATTGGTCCATAACTGTCAGTCCTGCTACACCATTGGTCCATACCTGTCAGTCCTGCCACACAATTGTCCAAGTCACACTTTTTGAGATTTTCGGTGAACCCAGATGGAATAAGCCCAAGGAAGAGAGAATGTAAATGCATGGATTATTTCACCGCTTCTTTTTTGCTTTCTATTTTATAACATTCATTCAATTAAATGGATGGCCCCATATTACTACAAAATTCCCTCACAGGGCTTTACAGAAAGAGATGTAAGCAAGCAATAACAAAATCAATGGACACACAAACAAAATGACTGTCACAGGACATCCCCTGGCTATTTGAATCTAGGACTGATGAATGTAGTCCTTATTCTGAGAGAGTTTAATAACCGATAGATATGAACCAGGTGCCATCATCTCACACCTACACAATCTGAAGCCTTACCTCGACAGTGCGTCCCGTTGCCCACGTAGCCTGGTTTACAGGTGCACAGGTGTCCTTTGATAGTGTTGGTGCAGATGGCGTTCACGTCACATGAGTTCTGCTCACTGGCACATTCATCGTGTTCTGAGAACGGGAACAAGAAAACAGATCAAAAATAAGTCAGCAAGCAACATTCAATACAAATATGCACCCATCCAAAATACATGGAAGGACTAGACCAGCACTGGATTACAATTACAAAGAGACTAATTTAATCGCTAAAGCCGTGCTAATGAAGGACTGAAAGTAGGCAAAATTCACTACAAATTGAATACTTGAACCAGGATTTAGCCAGTTCAAGGTCAAACATTTAGAGCCAGGTCCCTTTTATATGAATAGTGAAGACAAAATATGAAAATAAACATTAAACCAAATCAAAAAAACAAAAAATGAAGTCTTCAGATTAAAGAAGATGGCTGGGTCGCAGGTGACATCACAACATTCTATAGCCTTATACAATTTTTTGATGGGAGATGAGGAGCAGTTGTTAATCTGCAGATGTTGTGTGTGTTTGGACAGAGTAATGGTAAGGGTTTAATGGACTGTGTCACTAATAAAAATGGATCAGGGTCAACGTTTGGGGATTTTTGGGGTACATTTCTTGTAAAAATCCCATATAGTTAATACAGAATTCTGCCCCCTCCCCCTCGGTGGGTATGACATCATTACGTTCTAGAACCTGCAACCCAGCAAAACCAACCAAGAAACAAACCAAGAAGAAGTCTGAACCAGGAATGTACCAGAATTGAAAATAAATCAGGCCTACAGTTAATGTAAACCCAAATTACTGAGCTCGTACGCCGACTGTCTAACTAACCGAAAACACCGCACTCTGTCTCAAATGCCGATTGAGAATGCAGAACTTCCCCCATTTTAGACCCATTTTGTGAAGCACTGTTGTCAACAAGGAAACCGACTGAGAAGGAGTTCCTTTTCAAATGCGAGCAGTGAAATTGAGCTGTGGAGTTTCAGATTACAAAGTCTGAGTGAAGCTACTGTTAGTATCCGACCAAAAGTGCAATGCAACAGGATTTCACTACAGGCTCGTCTTAGTCAGCATTACATTAGCATATGAACATAGAAAACAGACGAGTGCAGGGAGTGGAAGACTGGATAGAAGAACTGTTAACTCTGAATGTATGCTACAGTATATCCAACCATTGGTTTGAGAAAGATACTTAAAACAATATTGTAATGACCCCAATGTTATTCCTGTATGTGTGGTACAACCTTTAACGTTAATGTGATGAATGCCTGTTTACTTTGGTTGCTATGACAATTACTTATTATTCACTGTGATTGGTTGTTATCTGAGAGCGTTCTTCTTCTACTGTTACTGTAAGTTTTGCTAGTGTTTTTTCACGGCACTCGGTTCCTGTCCAAGCAAATTACTTCTCTGTTCTTTTGGCGTTGGCTAAGGCCAACAGTAGCCGGTGTAAAAGTGTGGCAAATAAAGAGCCAAGATATACTTGGTGGTAAGTGTGTTTCCTTTACACCAGAACGTTATAATATTGTGAACGGAATAATCTCTGAAGCAAACACACTCACTGTTTATTCATCAAGCGCACTGTAAGGTCAATGAGACCTGACTGATGCCACATCAGACAAAATACATTACTTAACCATCTGAATATATGTTTAACAGTGATACTGGCAGTGATGGCACCTAAAAAGTGAATATTAACTGAACCTGGAATATATATGGTCACACTTTATTTCACATAGGCCTTAAATACATTATTTCTACCTCATTAAGTACAATGTAAAACACTGTGTAACAAACTGTAATAACATGTTACTACATTGTACCTAACCCCGACCCTAACCTTAACCATTCTGTATATAATGTAGTTATGTTATTACAGTTTGTTACACAGTGTATTACATAGTGCTTAATGAGGTCGATACAGTGTAGTTAAGGGCTATGTAATATAAAGTTGATGATATTTAGAGTTTGACTGTTGTTCTGTGAATTGCCATTAGTGGAAACCCATTTGAATAACTGATACTTCACAAGGCGGCGTAGGTAGACAACATGTTACAGTGTTTTGAATTTTGACCGTTTGAAAATAAAACAGAAGAGGTTACATTTTATGGTATACATTTCTGGTTAGACATGTAATACGTAGAAATTAACCATGTATAGTCCAGTAGATTGTTTTTATAATCATTGTATTAAGAATAACATAATTTCAGTTGACTTTTCATCCCTATACACTAGGATTCACTCCAGATTGTCAGTTTGCATAGCACCTGTAGTTAGCATTTCAGTTCTCCAATACACACCGCTTTTTTCTCCCGATGTATATTTAGTGTCTTGAAACAGTAGCGTACCAGCCCAGGGCCATTTTCTTCTTATTAACATGCAGAAGCTCCGGTGGAAGCCATGACTAAAACATTTGGCCTTAATTAATGAGTGTAGCTGGAGAATCCCCCGAAGCCAAGACAAGAAACCATTTAGCTCCTCTCTTCCTCCCTCTTTCTGTGGATGTCAATAGATTTATGTGGAACGAAAGAAAACAGCATAATGCTCGGGTTTGTGATTAAATATTCAGATTGAGAGTAAAACTGAGACAGGGAAACGGTTTCAACTCTGAAGGCTGTGTTTTTGCACATAATGACTGCTAACTTCACAAGCCTCAGCCCTGGTAGAGAAAGGTCTGAAGAAGTGTGCTGGTGTGGTTCTTACAGATGTAGCCGCTTGTAAAAAGGTTTCTGTTTTTACGAGTTAAATCATTTCTGTTTTTACGAGTTAAATCATTTCTGTTTTTACGAGTTAAATCATTTCTGTCTTTACGAGTAAAATCATTTCTGTCTTTACGAGTTAAATCATTTATGTTTTTACGAGTTAAATCATTTATGTTTTTACGAGTTAAATAATTTATGTTTTTACGAGTTAAATCATTTCTGTTTTTACGAATTACATCATTTCTGTTTTTAGAAGTTAAATTATGATAATCGTTGGTGGTGAGATGGCTGTCGGAGTGGTGGGCAATTCATGCGGGGTGCGGGGGTCTGTACAGCCACAGCTCGAAGCCCACAGCAGGGCCCGGGCAAAGCCTGGAGCAGCAGGGGTTGTAACCGAAACTGTGGTCTGTCCTGTGACCACCGCGACCAGTCCAACGACCACACTGTGAGAGCTCAGATTATGGTTCATATGGTGGTCCGTAAGCGGACAGCGCGCATGACAGTGCTCTGTGTGTGGTCAGGGCGCTCTGACCAGTCCTCCCAGTGGTCCTTGTGTGGTCAGCGCGCTCTAACCAGTCCTTCCAGTGGTCCGTGTGTGGTCAGCGCGCTCTGACCAGTCCTCCCAGTGGTCCTTGTGTGGTCAGCGCGCTCTAACCAGTCCTCCCAGTGGTCCATGTGTGGGGTCAGTGCGCTCTGACCAGTCCTCCTAGTGGTCCGTGTGTGGGGTCAGTGCGCTCTGACCAGTCCTCCCAGTGGTCCGTGTGTGGTCAGCGCGCTCTGACCAGTTCTCCCAGTGGTCCGTGTGTGGTCAGGGCGCTCTGACCAGTCCTCCCAGTAGTCCATGTGTGGTAAGGGTGCTCTGACCAGTTCTCCCAGTGGTCCGTGTGTGGTCAGGGCGCTCTGACCAGTCCCCTCAGTGGTCTGTACTTTTCAAATCAGGCGGAATCATCACGCATCTGTAGGTTCTTGTTTGTAGTTAGCGTGTGTCTGTTTGTCTATGAATGCTAATGTTGTCTGTTAAAGCTACACTAACTAATAAAGCATTATATTTTTGAATAAATCATCCCTTTCACATTTGTATTTATTAGTATGCTTCTGGACAGATAATGGATATTTCAACCCATCAAAGTGCCCCCGTCATGTTGAAGCGTGTGAAACTGTCCCTTCTCTGGCTCTAAAACAAAAACCTAAATATAATACAGTCCACAGAACGTCACAAAGTCTCTTTTTTCTCTCAGACAACCTCTGTTATTTGCTCATCCGGTATGTGCAGCCTTAATATTGAACTGTAAATTATTCAGTGAGTGGAGGAGCTTCAGGTTTTTAAGCTAGCACAGATATGGTACACTGGAATCTCCACATTTCAACCAATGACATTCAGGTCTAATGGTATGGAATAACCTCTTTGAATCACCACGTTTAACTGCAAATACACACAAAATCACAGTCCAACTCATCAAGGAACCAGTCAATCCACTTTTGTTTCAGTATACATGCACACCAGAGAGTACTCAGTCTGGGTATTTGCAATTTGGGTATTGACAGTTAGGGCTAACAGTAGCGCTAAATGTTCGATAGAAACATAACATAACTGAAAATCATAAACTAAAACAAAAAACTTCAGACTTAGCTATTGACCTCCCACAAACCCCCCAAAAATCTCACAGTGATGAAGTCAAAATTGTTGTTCACATATCCACACGCCTTGCTACTTCATTAACTGATATATAAATCTAAAACATAATGTGGTAATCTTATACAGCTGAAGCGAGTCTATCTTCACAATGTCTCTTCAATGACCTGAGCGACAGTTAAACCAGTGCTGACTGATGTGTTGCTATTACTAAAGTGACAGCTGCTGTTCTCCTGGAGTTATCCACGTCCACGGCTCGGTCTAATTACTGATGATTACAGAGTGTGTGAGTGTTGGGTCCGGACATGTCGAGGTGACCCCACTGCTCTCTGCTAATGGTGCATTTAAACAAGAGCCATCAGTCACACCTCACAGACCACAGGGCGAGCACTCACGTTAACATTACAAGTTCATTAGAGGGTGTTCTAGACATATTTACACACCGGACATAAGGGGGCGCTGTGTTACTAGTCTGTGTCTTTATAGTGGATTAAGATGATGTTCAGTTCTCACTCATACCCCTTAATACTGTTGTTGTGTCCTTGGGCAAGACAATCTGATACATCTTCTGTTTGTTGTGATAGTTACCTCAGACTTGGAGAATCAGCACTTCCGAGTCCGAGGCCATGGTTCTCGACCGGAAAAGGGTGGCTTGCCCTCTCCGGGTTAGTGGAGAAATCCTGCCTCATGTGGAGGAGTTCAAGTATCCCGGGGTCTTGTTTCACGAGTGAGGATTGACAGGAGAATCGGTGCAGCCTCTGCAGTGATGAGGTCGGTGTACCGGACCGTTGTGGTGATGAGGTCGGTGTACCGGACCATTGTGGTGATGAGGTCGGTGTACCGGACCATTGTGGTGATGAGGTCGGTGTACCGGACCGTTGTGGTGATGTGGTCGGTGTCCCGGAGCGTTGTGGTGATGTGGTCGGTGTACCG
>JAVQKC010141581.1:0-10802 GCA_036025475.1 Philypnodon macrostomus
ATGAGTTAGACGGGGAGACAGAGAGAGGGGGAGGGGGTTGGAGGGGGGGGGGGGGGGCAAAAGTGGGAACAATGGGACAGACAGAGATGTCTTAAGATGGGCGCACGTGATGGATGTGGAGCTGTGTAGACCTGACTATAACATATGAGCAGGCTCTGCACATGCTCACTCATGGATTATGAAATGATTATGTCAGAATTAAATCCATGTGATTCCTTTTACAGAAACAGTAACAGCAAACCAACTGTCACAATCATCATAAATGGATGTTAGGTTGATATCTTTTTCACTGAGCAGTTTCAATACAGTGATCAGGTTCCCACAGGTTTAACACACATGGCTTTAGCACAAGATCATCTCACATGTCTGATTGTCTTGATTGTCCCAGGACCGTCAGTGTGTACAGTGTCTAACGCCTCATTCACACTGAATGCAGAATGTGTGCGGAGTGGTCATTCTGTGCATGTCGAGGCAAAACCCCTCTCGCTGGTGCATGTGAAACACGCTGTGTGTGTGAAGCCTGTGTGTGTGTGAAGCCTGTGTGTGTGTGAAGCCTGTGTGTGTAAGTGAAGCCGCATGCGGAGTCCAGAAAAAATAGAATCCTTCCCTATTTCTTCCGTCGGATCTGGACACATACAGCACCGCAGCTGGTGTGAATGAGCACAGACTTCAGTAGTTTCTTTTTCCATGGGAGCTTCTGCGGCGTACCCGTTCCATATCCGTACCGCAGTGTGGATTAGGCGCTAGGCTGTGGGCTGGTTTCAGGATCTTGGCCTCAGTGTGGGAGTACAGCTACTTCAAAAAATTATTATTTAAGTAAAAGTAAAAAGTATTGTGCAGTAATGCTACTCTATGGAGTATAATTTATAAAAAAAAAATACTCAAGTAAATGTAACTGAGTACTACCCACCTCTGATTATCATATGCAACACTCATATTAGTCATGGATCCAGAGAAATCCCTGAGTGCTGTGTGGTGCACAGACCACAGTTTGGTGAGCTCGAGGGGAAGGGGCCTCATCAGAATATTGTTCAGCTGGTCCACTCACATTAAAGCTGAAGTCAATTGATAAATGCAATCAATGAGTGGAGTGAATGCTTGGCGGTAATGATATCAGTGAGAGATAATCCAATAATGGCCAGCCTGATGTATTCTCTATGGGTATTTGGCTGCTCGGCTGTCACTATAAAGCATGCCTTGCTCTGCTCAGAACTGCACTGAGAAGAAGATGGTACCACACATAATGAGCTCTGAGTATACCACCACACTCACAGACTGGTGTTTATAAAGGAAGGGGGGTTTACCTCACCAACTTCTCTTAAATAATTTCATAAATAAAACATAGTGTGACGTCACTCTGTTCCCTGTCAGTGTAGGGCCTAAATCATTAATTTTAGTTTCCATCTCCCTAGACTCCTCCTCTGGGAAAGAAGACAAAGGCAATAACAATTTTTTTCTAGCAGATTCAATGTGTAGACTAATACCAAGGATCCATAGCAGACTATCAGAGGCTGCAGTAATCTTTATCTATACATCGTCAAAAGTTTCTATCTGGACCAGTCCTTATTGAGAGAGAGCTCAAAGTGTACTCAAAGTGGTCTGTGTGTAAAGAATATTAAGACCAGTGTTCAGTAAGCTTAGGGCATGCCCAAAACATATGTACATGATCTGCAGGAGAGTTTCTACATCTGGTGCAAGCCTCAGTTCTGTCTGTATGTCTTTGGAGATATTTTCTTGTGACTTAAATGGACGATGGTCATTATTTGAAGAACTTTCTGGTTTCTTCTTGTAACTCGTCTCTAAACAGTTGCCTTGGACTTGTTATCTTCTGCTGAAAGCTGTTTTATTTCGAGCTTTGTCGATTACAATCTCCCAAAAGACCATATTGAACTGCTCCTGCTGATCCATCTGCCTTCGATCCACTGGTGGTTTGGACCTTTACAAAAACATTCATAATCATCTAACAGGAATTATGTTTCAGTTTGACTACATGACTTTAATAGTTGCTTTGATTGACTAAAGCTGTGGTCTTCAATTGGTACTTCATCACCTCTAAGTACTCTAGATATCACAGACTGAACATGTGTAGAGCTCTGTTTAGCAGAGGGCTGCACTTCTCAATCTAACTTTTGGACTTGTGAACCTACGTATCATGACAATCGACCATTTGCAACAGTGCCACACTCTATAATAATAAGGCTGTTATTAAATGCATGAAAAAACTATTTTACTACTTGTTGGAATTTGCGTTATTCTACTCAATGAACGACAGAAATGATCGGTTTGAATTCACAAGCGTTTTATTCCCTGTTACATACAATTCTAATACAGAGCTCTGGGTCCAAAATATTATCCCTATAGCCTACGCAATAAACAGGACTTGCGCCCGCAGCTCCCTTGACCCAACAATTTATACATTTATGATTGTGCATGCTGTGGGTGTTCCTCCACCGTGGTCTGTCTTCTCTGCACAGAAAGAAGAGCACCCTTCAAACGGTTTCCCAGTAACCTTAGATACGAACATAGATACGTTTATGCCGCCACATAACTTCTGTGATCAGTTACTGTAACATTTCTTTCGTACTCCCTTGTGTCAGTGTCCACATGTGCGTACGTGCTTGAGAGCAATCATCTACTTTGATAGGATGGCACGCTTACACTAGATTATGCTTACAGTAAGCCTTAGTCAAGGGGCTACTAGTAAATTCTTTTGTTCTAGTGAAAGTACTCCCTATTATTTCCCAGGCCGTAATTCATTCCTTGTGTTTAGATTGGACTCATTCCTCTCATTAAGGTCAAGATGTTGAACTCACTGTACTGAGTGAATGCAAGTGGGTAGCTAGTGTTAACAATAGGCCGATTTAGGAAGAAGATGACATCACATCTGCATATGACCAACCAATGGGAGAAGACTCAGAGTTTGATAAAACCATCCCTGACTTTAGATCAGGTGGTCATTCTCAGAATGGTTTCTGACTGGACTGAGTGTGGGTTCCATGTCTTGACAAACTTTATGTGTGTATTCAGTCTTCACCATCTGAACTTGGGCAAGTAAGAGTTACATCTCAGAGACGGCAGAGCAGAATCTTACAACGTCAAAGCTTTTCTAAATAAACCTTCATTTGGCGAATACACATATTGAATGTGAATGCGTGTGCGTGTAATTTCTAAACCATCAAAGCAATAATAATTTTTGTTATCATATAATACCTTGACACTCAACTGCACTCAAGTTGATTTGGACCGAACTCATAATTGATTCTTGACTTGACTAACCCTTAATTTTTCACTGAACACATTGCATTGCCAGTCCACATTTTTTTGATAAAGTACATTGGGTCTACAGTAGTAGTAGCAGTGTTGCCAGATTTTCTGAGAAAACCCAAGAGACCAACTGAATAAAAACAAGCCCAAAATAAGTGACCTTCAATAAAACCAATAATAACTAGGCCTGTGCTTGTCCCCGACAAGCGAAACAGCCCCATAAGTCTGCCACAACTGGCACCAACGTGCACTTTAATCAGACATTGTGTGATTTCTAAGGGTTTTCATATTGTTAACGAGCAATTAAGAAGGCCCCACCCATGACACAAAGATCTATTTGTCTATTTGACTTTTTTTATTTGTCTGGATGTTTGTGAAGAACGTTTTTGCCAAATTCCCTAAAAGTACGTTGTTCTTTCAGTCTATAGAGGTAACTGGCATCATATTGGTCCGATGTGTTCAGGGCTAGGGGGTAATTAGGTGTTTCGCAACCCACAACTAAAAATCTTTTCAAGCGATTCAAGACTAAAACAAGTGGACTTGGCAACTCTGCCATCGAGTTGTGACTAAACACCAAACAGAGGGACTTGTGTGATCAGCTGTAGCCTGTCTCTGTCCTCTCTATATGAGATCTAAAAGCGCTCCAACCTCCGCCTCGGTCCCTCGTTAACTCGAGCTTAACTTGAAGCTGCACTTTGTGTTTCCCCTTTATGGTAATGTGGCGATCTGAGTTTGCCAAGAACTGTTAAAAGAGAAACAGTTGCTATGTCTCAACAGCTGGAGGCGAATCATGGTGCTTTTTACTTTGAAATACAACGGAAAACATTTCTGTTTTAATTTTTTGATCGATATTTCAGTTCAACTTTTCATTCATGCCAATGCGTCATTCGTCAAAACTAAACTCCTTGTGTCTTTTTACTGTAGAGACAGATGCGCTGCAGATCGGTTTCCATACGGAAATGGTCTTGCTGGTGCATGTGGAGCACAGATCTGCGTGTTGTGTGTGTGTGAAGCCGCATGCAGAGTTTTGAAAAAATAGAACCATTGCCTATTTCTTCCTCAGAGCTGGATCCGGACACGTACAGCACCACAGCTGGTGTGAATGATCACAGACTTCAGCGGTTTCTTTTTCTGCGTGAGCTTCTGTGGCGCCCGTTCTGTATCTGTACTGTGGTCAGTATGGATTAGGCATGAGTGTAAATTAGTGATAAACCTACCCCTCAAATCAAGATAACTTGAATTATTACTTGACTTAAGGTTTTTTGTATGACTCAGATTTGGACTTTGCAACAACACAGCCTGTAGTATTAGTGAAAAGAGATGCATGAATCTGACTTCTTCTTTGTAGGATGGACTGGTATCCAATACCTACTGTTATCAATGCAAAAACTAAAGATGTAGACATTTCTTTTCTACTCCCCACCCATACAAACTCCAAACCCCACCCATACACACTCCAGCCACACAGCCAAGGCCGTCCCATTGGGTAAAGTCTTTGCGCTGACTCAGCCTCTTTGCTGTTCTGTAATTGTGTGCTCCATACAGCAGTGGTTACATCTCTCTACACTTCTCTGGGTCACTTCCACTTTTGATTTGAACACTTGTCTTATTGGCATTTTCTACTCTAGCCCTTTGCATGTTTTTTATTTTTTTATTTTCAGCTGTTTCTGAATATTGCCTTAATCCAAAAGAAGTGATGCATTCTTTCTTCCCCTGGGTTAGTCCTGAGGCTCTTGTAGCTCTTTGACTGCTTCAATTGCAGAAATATTCCACTTACAAGCAGACATCCAAGCAGATATCCACACAGATATGCAAGCAGATATCCAAGACTCATTTGACAGGGGAAACATAGAATGGGTGTTATCAGCTGGTCAGTGGTCAAGTGTTAGAATAGTAACGTTTATCATTTAAATTTGAAGGTTTGTTGTCAAAGCAATCCAATACCAGTATTTATTAAATAAGTCAGATAATTGTAGATTAATATTGTTGTTTGGTGTATAAAATTATACACTAAAAACTGAATTCACTAACTAACTAATTGGCCTTTAAATTGCAAACCGAAGCCATCTATCCAGTGTGAGACCCTAACATCAGCACAATTTTTCATAAACTAAAACCATTATTGCTCATATTTGAAAACTATTGGACACACCAAGTTCAGAGTATTGTAATAATGCATTCCAAGTTGAGTCTTGCTTTTCAACAGGCTTTTATATAATGGATGATGCAGACCAGCTGTGTCTGTGGTAAGTGAGTACCATTATGACACATTTATTGGATTGTTTAAGGTTATTAGGACAGCACTTTGCCCTTATCTTTAGAGGGAGCTATGTTTAGGGAAAAAAAAATAAAACATTTAAATTCACTACACAGACACAGACCAGAGCTATATATATACAAATACAATGGGCAAGAAAAAAAAATGGCATTACCAAATAAAGACTAGAACAGGTTTAAACCAGCTCTAAATCATGACCAACCAAACCCATTCAAGCCAAAAACATGGAAAGGTCTGAATCAAGACTAAACCAAAATCTAACCAGGGCCTAAACCTAACCTAAACCTAACCCAGGGCCTGGTTAGATATGGGCAGTATTGGCAACAAGAAATACTACATTTAAGCAAAAGCTAAAATAAAGCTAAAAAGAGTAAAACCCCCAGCCCCCCTGCCAGACATAGTCTTTAAGGCAAAAGCACATGTGAGGTTAGTCGTCCAGGGTGTCATTACAACCAGAACCAACACTGACCTAACCAGTTCTACAAAGTAAACTTCATCCAGTCCAATGGTGGCTAAAGAAGCAGTAGCATGTGTAGCTTTGAAATTATGTGTTCATTTGTGAGTCTAAAAATAGTTTTCCTCATCAGGTTATTATTCATAGAGGGCCGTTATTGCACCCCCCTTCACCACCACAACCGCCCCCTACCCCAGCCCCAACCCATTTCATCTTATTCTAATTGTCCATGCTCATAAAGAAACGCTCAGCTTCAGGATAATGTGCGAAGGAGCGACCCACAGAACGCGAACACAATGGACTGTACCATTTCCATTTTTGTCAGGGTTATCTGGCCTTTAGGCTGTAGTTAAACATATAATATGGATAGGACACTTCCGACCCCCACATATATTGGTCTAAAAAGATATAAACAGGAGAACGCTGGAGGAGCCATGACTACAGCAGATTTTAACAAGGACTAAACCAGGTCTAAACTCTTAACCAGGTGAGGTCTAAACAGAAACTAAGGAAAGGTCTAAACCAAGTCCAAACAGAGTCTAAAATAGATCAAAATCAGGACTAAATGTTAAAAAATCTAAAGAAGGTTTAGCCTGCAACAAAATAAGGTCTAAACATGAGCCTACTTGAGGCTTCTTGACTAAATCAGATCTCAACCAGGACTAAACCAAGTCTAAACCCCAAACCAGCTCTAAATGAAGGTGTAACCAGAAACTGAAAATGGTCTAAACAGGGTTTAAATAATGTCTAAACCAGGTCCAAACAAGGACTAAATCAAGTCTAAATTAATATTATAATAATTAACCCTGGTCACAAACTTACTGGGTTTGAACCTTGGTCTTTCTGACTCCTAATCTATGTGAGTGTTCTCCCTGTATTATTGTGGGTTCTCTCCTCTTCCAAAAGACATGCATGTGTAGGAGAATGGTAGAATCTAAATGTTCTGAATTAATGTGAGAGTGAATGGTTCTCTGAGAATCTGTCATTTGTACAACTGGACCCATACTGGGTGCAGTTTGCTTACAGCCCATATAGACTGGTGGCAAAATCTCCAAAGGGCTCTAGAAATAACTTTTGTAGGGACAAAATGTTAGCAGCTGTCATCCATGTTTTTATGTTAATATAGGATGTATTACACATATTTAAGGTGGGTGTCACTTGATTTAAGCCTTTTATTTATTTTTTATTGACAAAACAAGACATTCACTATTACCAAAATTGACCATTTTGAGTAACACAACGGTGAAGGTTGTCATTCATCCAGGTAGAGGTCATTCTGAAAGTTGAAAAAGGGCATCTGGACAAGGTTTTGAGTAACTTCAAAATCAAAAGTTATCTTTATGAAATTTGCACCATATATGTAGTTTAACATCATAGGATCAAATGATATATTTATGATCAAAATATGAGAACTTGAAGTTTAAAGTTTGGCACCCATTTCAAAATGGTAAATTTTGGTAATAGTGAATGTCTTGTTTTGTCAATAATAAAAAACAAAGGCTTAAATCAAGTGTCATCCACCTTAAATATGTGTAATACATTCTATATTAACATAAAACATGGATGACAGCTCCTAACATTTTGTCCCCAGTCTAATAGTTGCTGGAGGCTCTAATATGTTACTAGGGGTATCGTGAATGACCCTTCAATTAAGGTTAAAGGTCCCATGTTCTAATGTCTACTAAATGTACTAAATGTAGCCAAAATAGACTGTGTAGTGTGCAAAAAAGGATGTTTAAGGTACGTTTACTGGGTGAAATTTGCGTGAAAAAACCTTCCAGTTTCAACAGAGAAGCACAAGAATAAACTGGTTTTAGAATTAACTGAGCAGCAGTGACGCAGTGGGTGAGAGTTTGCCCTGCAACCAGAGGGTTGCCGGTTTGTTGTTGTGTCCCTTGGCAATACATTTAACCCACATTGCCAATGAATGTGACTGTGGTGGTCAGGAGGGGCTGTAAGAGCAGAATGACAGCCATGCTTCCCCAACCAAGTGAATGAATAATACATGTAGAGTGTCTAGAAAAGTGCTATTGAAGACTATTGCATTATTAATATTAATTATTAATATTATCAAAGCTATAGTCCTAAAATCATTTATATTTAAAAAACAAACAACTATGTATAATTTGTTTAGGAACTCCTTCAGACTATGAAATAGATTAAGAATAAAAAAGAGTTTTATACTGTTTATACTCTGAATATCAGTAAATTGGGTAAAAAATGAAACAAATGACAATGTTAGCTATATTGTCCAGCACTAATACACTAGACACAACATACACAGACCCACAAATCACACACAGAGCAGAAGTGGTCTGAATGTGGCGCATTAGTTGTGACATTCCCAAGGGCTCTGCATCAAGTTCCTCCAAATTGAGACTGAAGCGTATTCCACTGCGCTTTATTAACGCTGGAACTCTCGGCCCAAAGAAAAGATCATTGGAATCAATATTCAATTTGAGCTCTGCCGCGTGTGATGTGCTGCTACGCTTCATAAAAACGCCAGGACGATTTAGCCTCGACATCCACCGCAGATGAGGAATATCCATATGAAGATGAGATGGAGAGAGGAGGAGAAGCAGAACGAACCAATGACAAATGTAAAATGAAAAACTGAAAGAAAACCATTGTATGAAGGCAGGAGGTTTAGGAAAATGATGAAAAAGAGGGTTGTTTCTTCTAAAAATAGCCTACTGAAAATGAAGACGAGGGCTATAAGCTATGGTTTTTAGACCCTAAAAACGGAATCCATTTTTTCTCAAATATGATACAGTATTGCTAAACTAAAATAAAAGGACAAAAAACGCTGAAAAATATATGTGTAATTTATTAATTAAAAACAAATGTTTACAGTTAAAGGCAAGCCCATAATGAAAGAATAAAAAGTCTATCAAACCGAAAAAGGGGCATCCATGCAGTGGCTGCGGTCAATAGTTCACTGTCTCGGGCCTGCTTCTTCTGTGTCTGGAGCAGTGGATCAAAACTTTTGTATCACCACAGAAAATATTTATATTATTTTATTGGACTAAAATTAGCATATGGAATACCCCAGGTCAAAGTCAGGGCAAACCACCAAGAACGGCCTTAATATGAAAGTTTAATGTTAGTTTAATGCAGTTTGATATGTCTGGTATGTTACAGTTTTGTGTGCGGAGCTGGACGAACCTACCAATCACGGTGGAGTATCGCCCGTGCTTGATGCAATGAGTGAAAGTGAAAGTTACAGCAGCCATGAAGTGTTTTCTTCCGTGCCTGGCTGGCTGCCTCGTTTCTATTGGACTCATGCGGACATTCGTCCCAGCACGCTGCGTTCACAACACTTTAAAAGAAAGGATTTTTAAGTTGCTGCCCAGCGGGACTGTGGCGCTCATTTATCAAAAGAAACATCTGTCTGAAAACCGTGCTCACGAGGAAATTTGGACGTGAGCGGGAGCTATGATCAGATCTCATGTCAGCTTGAAACACTTGATTGAAACTTCAATACGACAGCGACACCTGAGGGTCTCAACTGTGTCATCCCTCAAGCCAAATGTGGCTTGGCTATACAGTTCATGTTCTTCAATGTTTCATTCATATTCAGGACAATTCATGTTCAGAAGGTTAAAGGTTAAAGAACTGTTAATACAGACATTTGAATCTGAATACAGCAGATATAGAAGATTGAAGAAACCACATAATGGAGAAATCTAATTGTTATTATCATTATTAAGGCCCGAGCCAGGCATGGCCGGCAAGGGCCTTATGCTAATTTGTTATTGGCAAATCTTTATTTGCAAATTTGACCCAGTGAACATTAACGAAAACTCTAAATTTTTATTTTGCTCAACATTCAAGGTAGGTGACAAATTTATGAAATTGAAGTCCCCGAGAAAAAATATAAAAAAATGTCTCGGTGGCGGCCCCTGGAAAATTAAATAACATTACGCCATAAATGAAACGGGGTAGGATCATAGGTCATGTCGGCCATTTTGGTTAAAAAATTTGACAGCCAAAATGTATCCCTCGTACTTTAAACAAACTAGTCCTAGAGTTTTCATATTGCTTTATTGAATTGTATTAGAAAAACCACACCCCAAAATGGGAAATATTTTTTTGTTTGTTTTTTATAGCCAAATGAAACTTTGGCCTTGAGCAAAAAAGTCTCTGGGTTAGGGTTAGAGTTAGGGTTGGAACTGTCGGGTACTATGCACTGTAGGAGGAGATGTTCGATGTTACGTTAGAATATATTAGCTTAAATTATTAAGATAGTAATAAACGGGGCACCACTGGGAATATCTCACCAGAAAATTATTAAACTAAACAATTCATAATCTGAAGGGTTATGTTCAATGGAGATTAAGGGACCCATTCATACGAAACCACCTGAAACCTAGTTAAATTTAATCAAATAAAGGTTTTATTGATTTAATTAAACAAAAGTGTAAAACACGCATAAAAGAAATAAGGATATAAAGAGTAAAATGTATTAATTAGGCTTTGGTTGGAGTATAACGCAGGTACGCTATGTTAGACGCGCAATCTTTGATAACCGTCTAGATCAGAGGTCGGCAACCCTTGGCCCGCGGGCCAAAGTTGGCCCTCGGCCACATTATTTTGGCCCGCAGACAATTTCCAATGGAACCTCTACGTGACTCATCAAGCCCATCAAAAACCAAAATCACATCGCTATAAAACCCTATTTGCAAGCATACAGCTCTCTGTCATGGTTCCATAGTTTCACTAACTTCCAAACAATCAATAGCAAGCATTATACCATGTGACCTCCTTCTGCCATGGTTTCCTTTGCCTCTATCCAATAAGTATAGC
>JAVQKC010141587.1:0-12095 GCA_036025475.1 Philypnodon macrostomus
AAGTGCATCAAAACATTAATTAGTGAATTACTTAATTGTCATTAATCTAAGATGTACCAAAACTCAGTCCAGTTCTGCATCTTCATGATATGTACCTGTGTGCAACAGTTGAAAAAAGATCCAGCAAAGACTTTTTGAGTTATTGCGTTCACAGTTTTGGCCCGTTATTAATTAATTGTCATCGAAGTAGTACCCAAATCGATACAGTTCGGCGTCTTTATTGTTAAGTTATTCTGAAGTATGTACATAATGGCAAAATGATGTGGATTTAAAAAAAAAAAAAAAAAAAAGATTACTGAAGTCCAGGTGGTGGTGAACTTCATCAGGAACAGAGTACGGCGCTGAAGACCTCAGGACAGAGTGACCATCTCTGACGTATCTATGGAACCTGCTCCCTGGAAGCAGCTTCTCAGCCTGTCTACATACACACAGAATGACCACAATCTCAGCAGACATGCCTCAGTGTTACAACATACAAGAACAAATCTGAAATGCACTTCTGTGTTTGTGGTTTGATTGGTTTTATGATCATTATGGCAATAACAAGGACCCCGAATCTAAGGGTGCAAGTGCCATGTCACCAACTTGTCAAAATATAGTGTGAGTCATAATGCTAAAATTTTAATATTTAGGCATAGAACATTTATGGTTTGATAAAGTTAAAAAGCTACAAATATTTAGTACAGCTTGAAAGTAATATTATTTCATGTTGAATGTAAGTAAGGGAGGGCGATATGGCAATTAAAAAAAAAAAAAAAATATATGTGATATGAAGTGAAGCCGATCTGCTAATCTGGGAAGATAAATCATGAAATTCATTCATTCATTAATTTATGCTCAGCTCTTCACAGTCATTTGTACTGTAACAATGCCAGTGTTAATAATAATCATCCATAATAATGACTTTCATGTTTAAAAGTGCAAAAATATATTATTGGTTTATGGTTGAAATGTAATTTCTATGTGTAATAACTTAACCAGAAAACTGCTAGAGTTAATATATGCGCTATACAAATGGGTAAATGGTTGACATGGCTCTCATCTAGTGCCTCTACATAATACAGTAGATATAATATTTCAATATTACATTATCTTACATACTAGGGCAGCTGTTATCTCCATTTTAGGCTCTGATATGCTTTTTGATATAATAAATTATTATGATTATTACTACCATAAATCCTCGAATACTACTGGTCAGAATGGTAGCCGACAAAGTCTGATCTGATGTTGCTGATGATCTGATGTAGAGGCCAGAGGGTTATCATTAAATGTTAAGGGAGATTTTTAGGAAATTAAATGGTTATGACCTACATGAAGGAAGTGCATCATAAGATAAGCCCATAGCCTGACTTCACACCATGTATATAAAAAGTGCTGTTTTGTGCGTACGTGTGGAGGAAGAGAAAATAGACATGCTGACTAAGAAGCACATATTTGTTTAAAAAGTGCTTACTGGGCGCTCATGGCGCACTGTAGAAAGTCCTGGGTGTGGACTGTGTTGCAGGCTGTGATATCATGGCTCCGGAGCCAGCTGAGGACCACTTTCTGGGTCACTTCAGACGGACGCACCAGCCTTGACACCTCCTCCAGGGTTAGGTGTTTGCCTGGGAGGACAAGGGCATAGCAGAGTTAATCCATTATTCACAGATGTGTCCTAAGAATAGAAAGGTAGTTGTAGAGGTTTAGAATTCCAAGGGGCAAAGAGTTTCAGGGCAAGTAAGGATATGTCAAAATCAAGATCAACTGCTTATAACCAGCGTTTTCAGTTATTTAACCCAAACCAGAAATTCACCATTATTCAAGCCTCAGCAAGTTTAAATAAAACCATAATTAACTAGGTCAAAACAAGGATTTCTTGCTTATCTTGACACTCAAAGATGTCATCTATAGCAACAGCTGCCCTGGGGCAGTCTGAACCACGACCAAGCACTAATCACACATTTATACATGGGCAATGTGGGTTAAGTGACTTGCACAAGAACAAACCGCCAACCCTCCAGTTATTGAGCCTCTGCTGCCCCTCAAAAAAAAAAAAAAAAAAAAGGATTAATCCAGGTCTAAACTGGGACTAGTGATGTTTGTAGGCAACACCATATGTAAGTGTTATATATAGACAAGCTAGTTTCAACATTTTACAACATTCATTTAACATCATTACTTATTTATTGAGAAATATAGAAGTTTATGCCAAATAGGCGTAGTCCGGAGGTTTCTAAAACCAAAATCTCCGTACATGACAGCATTAAATCACTATTACCTTTTTAGTAGACGAGTTAAGTTTTTGAATAGAGAATACAAAGTCTGATTTGATGTTGCTGAAGAGGCCAGGGAAGGGCCTAAATTAAAATTATGACAGATTATCTACTTTACATCATAGAACAGGGTCAGATAGTCCATTTTGTTCATCATACCATACAGAGGAGAGCCTGGGTCAGACACCTCCATCAGCAGACTCTCCAGCTTTAGGACATTCTGCTGCTTCAGAGCAAAGGTCAGCTCCAGCTCCTCCTCTGGACGGACCTGCCCCACATCACTCCACTCCTGAGGCACTCTGAGGGAGGTGCAAAGCAAATGATCACAATCACACATTAACAGTGCGGATGTAATACTCCAGATCAATTTTGGGAGCATGAGAACATTTTATATTTCCATTTCTATCTTGACTAAGACTCTGCCTCAAAAGGTTTGTGTCTAATAAGATGAAAGGTCAGACCGAGTTGGAGAAACGTGTTTTCCATGTAGCTCTATAGTCAAATATTAAGATCATCCCGGGTCAGAGTATCAAACCTAAAACATTCAGGTTATTTATAGTCTATTGGTGATGAGGAGTACCACTTAATAGGCAAAAGGAACCTAAAACTGAAATTTGGGGTAGGGAATTATTACCAAACAGGGGTGGACTACATGGCAATAAAATATTGTGTTGTGATCTGTAGTTTTGATGATCTGGGAAGATCATTAAATCATGCTACAATGCATACATTTATGCTCTGCTCTTCACTGTCAATTTTCCTGTATATTAATAAAAAAAGTGCATGAAATGGAGAAAGTATTATGATGAACATTGGATTGGATGTACACCGAATTTGTAGTTAAAAGGTTTTAAAAAGATACTGACAGTAATCTTGTCTGTGAGACAAAAAATACAAAGTCAACTAAAATGATGAAATCATGATCTTGGCTTAATAAAATTGTGATTTATATTTTGACCCTACCGCCCACCGCTATTACCAAATCACATTTGATTTTCAGAAAATTATTTTGCATGTTGTACCCCTGACCCGTTCAATGCTCTATAGCAGGCATTAGCCCCTTTCAATATCTGAAAATCATCCACAGCCTTGTCAAAATACAAAACTTCACCCATTTCATCAAAATTTCTATTCAAAACAACACTCTCTAGCAACTCTAGCGATATCTGATTAACTAGGACATAATTGTCTACATATTTTTTATTTATTTCAAGCAAAATGTATTTTGAAAGACTTGATGTAGAGGCTTCATGCACCCCTGTTTAGGAATCACTGCTCTACAGAATAAATTCACACAAAAACACAACTACATTTTTGTTGAAAGTCTGGAAGCTGCCCGATATAACTGGAGTACACAGCATTTTAAGTTAAAATCCAGCATCCCACATTTTGTCCCATGCCAGCACTAACATTTCATTTCTCTACAGTCAATGATTAATTCATAGTTTTCTCTATGTTCATAAATCTGTATGTCAGATTAGAAATTGCATTTAACATGTCCCACTTTGTAGGGCTGCACAATGTATTGCAACTGAAGCGAACTTACAGATCAAATGTACACAATTAGTAAAGGCGACATTTTTTATGCTATATCGTACAACAAAATGTGTAAAAACCTGCTTATGTTCTGAAAGTCATGAGATTCTTGTGGAAGTTTAACAGTTATTATTTTTGTTTTCCTTTAAGTGTTAATGAAGCTAGCCAGGTTTAAAATGCTGTGAACTGAATCTTGCTTTTAAAAACAATATTGCAAATCTAATCACAATCGCAATATTTGTCAGAAATATCGCGATTAGGCATTAATAAAAGCTGAGCACACTGGGCCAGCACACAAACCAAAGAAATCCTCCTGACCACCAGTGAAAACAAGATTTAAATTATTATTAGAGTGTTGGCTAGTTAATGGCAAACGTGTGTAAACAAAGCAGTCTCATGCACCATTAGTTCTGATTCAGCAGTTATTATCAGTCTAGGTGGATGTAAATACACAAATGAGGCTTGTCAGGCTTACAAAACATTCTGGTCGTATTCAAGGAATCCTCCGTGGACCAGAGAGCTCCAGAGGCAGCAGAGGAACAGGCTGGTTCTGTGAAGGGGGTCACATAAAAGTAAGGGTCAGTACCAGTGGCACTCACACATGGGAGGCGGCATCAGAAACTGGCACACAGAGGCCAACCAGTGTCATAAAAGAAATGGACCCCTCGTTGTCTTTTTCTGATTAAATAGTCATGTGCGTGTATGTAGCCAAATACAGAGATCTCTATTTCAGTTTCTTATGAATATGTATAGCTTATATTTGATATGAACTGACAGACATAATATAGTTAAGGATTAGATGCAGTTGCTCTGGCTGCACTGCCTAATGCAAGTCTTGGCTAGTAGATCATTTGCTGTTTTCTTGTGATTCCGTTGCTGGTCTCTGCTAACACCAGACAGTGCAGCCAGTGCAGTTGAACTGGGGCCCACTGGGAGTCTACTAACCCAGGGCTAAATCAGGTCCATAGTAGGTCTGAAACAGGACAAATTCAGGTGGTCTAATCCAGGTCAAATACAAGGATTAAATGAGATTGAGACAAAACCAGGTTGAACCAAGACTAAACCAAGTGAGGTCTAAACCAAGACTAAATCAAGTGAGGTCTAAATCAAGACAAACTGAACAACTGAACTAAGACTGAACCAGGACTAAACTAGTACTAACCAAGGACAAAACTAGGTCTAAATCAAGGACTAAACCAGGTCGTAACCAGAACAAAAAAATAACACTGGGGGCCACTGATAACAACTTAACGCCACTGCTTGTTTTTAGATCGATTTAACGCGGAACAAAGCTAAGTGAATGCTCTACTAGCCAAGCCGTGATGGAAACTACCCATGTTTGATCACATTATCTTGAGGTGTGGAGAAATCAAAAGAGGGATTGCTGGCAGTGGGGCACTGGCATAACACCGGTACAGCCATAAACACGCAAACTAGCTCTTTAAGGTTAGCATTACGCACCGGGTCATCTCAAAGTCAGCCCAGAACACGCGCTGGGACTGGACTAAATATAGATACAGTCAAAGTCGTCTGGACAGAATACTCACAGTTTGCGCATGGTTTCCTTGTTGTTTGGCTGATCTGTATGCGCTCTGCTCCGGCTGCCTGTTAAAAAAGCGTCAGTCATGTGATCCGCCTCCACGTGATCCACAGAGTGGCCTTGTTTTGGCCACCAAGGATTTAGGGTTAGTCATATGGGTGGATCAAAAATAGATTGTCACTACTATTGAATGCAATGGAATATACTTTTATTATATACATACAGTGGCCTCCAGAATTATAGGGACCCTTGCAAGGCTGTGTAATAGTTCTATCATCTTACCCATTGTGGTAAAGGACTGGATAGTTTGGCCATTTTTATACCTCTGTAACAAGCAGAAAGTTAACTAAACTATTTCCTGTTTCTTGTCCCTTGGGTGTACCAATTTTATTTTTTTTTAATCCTTGGAAATACCGTTTAAAAAATAAATGTATTAATGTGAATACTAATGATTTTTGCTAAAATTAAGCAAAAAATCTCTGGATTTTTTTCTGTGGGCATAATTTTTTCATTAATATTTAAAATTTTCAAAAAAATAAAACAAAAATACTTTTTCACAGCCGTGCTTACTTTTTTTATTAAGGGTGTCAATAATTCTGAAGGGCACTGTAGTTCTTCATTTGTATTCACATGTAGTGACTCCAAATGTTTTCCAATTTCAAACTGTATATTAAAGATTTATTACGTTTATTAAAAAAAAGCTGAAGGTTTAATTTTACAGATGTTCCATATATACTTTTATTGTTCACAACTTTCTTTCACTCACCATGAACATTAATCAGCATGAACATTAATCAGCATGAACATTATGAACATATCTTCAGTATTGACATTTTTACATCTACAAACCCTTCACACTCTTTTAGTCTGTATCTGAAAAATAAAAATCCTGCTCCTCATCGCTATCGGCGGGGGCTTCCTCTTTGTCTGGAAACATTTCCCAGACCACAAATGAGTCCGTTCCTGGTCAAAAGGGACGCAGGTTACAAATGAACACAAAATCATTTAAATACACAGTTCTGTTGACTTACCAGTGATAGCACATCGTTGTTGTTTTTTGACAGAAACAGGAGTGGCGTTCTAAAAGGGAATACAAAGAGTCAAATTAAGATAATGCCACAAATTAATAAAAAAAAATCTAAACTAAATGATGAGAAATATCAGTCTGTGTACCTTTGGAGCATGTTTGTGTACATTGAACTGGTACTTGTTCTTCATTCTTTTTTGCAGCTGATAGACGTAGCGGTCATCATAATTCCTTAAATCCAAAAGAGAACAGCAACATGTATTGGATTAACAAGTCTAAATACATTTGACAACTAGAACCTCTCTTCAGGTCTTGGTATTCCAGTTACAAACTACAGTGCATATACAATGTCTACACACCTCTTAAAAAAAGTCAGGTTTTTATTATGTACTGTACAAAATGAGAGCTTGTCATCGTGTTTCCACTGAACTATAAACAATTATATTGTTCAGAGTACATGATCTCCTGTGCACAGACTTATTCAGTCCTAACAGATCTATTGGATTCAGCTCTGGGCTCAAGCTGGGCTTTTTCCTCTGGGTTATGCGTTTGTTGATTTGGACGTGTGCTTTGGGTCATTGTCATGCTGATATGAAAACTTAAAATTACATTAAACTTGCAATAAAGTTATGTCAGTAAACTACAGGAAAAGTTTAAAATCGAGATCACTAAACTTGATTTTTTCCCCTATTCACCATAAAGACCATTCTACAGTGTCTCTAACCTGGCAAAATGTAGCACTCTGCTCCTCAGAGTTCTACACATCGATCTGATCCTGATCCTGTAGAAAATGTCCGAAAAGAGGTGGGACTCAGACTGATATGACGTACCCAAACAAGGAACTGCTAAATTAGTAAATTAATTTAATAAATTATCGTTGTGTGATTTTTCATGTTTTTTGTAATGATATAGCAGCACACATTATATTTTTCAGTGCCCCCATGTTGCTAATACATTTGCTAAGAAAATGTGTTGTATGTTGGCAAACCTAAAGCCCGCTTATTTACGGCAATACTTCCACATGATTGGTCCGCCCCACCAGAGTCAATCGGACAGATTAGCAGAAGCAGTACAAGATGGATATTGAAGTTTGTATAACTACAAATCTTGTAGCGAGGGTAGGGTCTTGTCTTTGTCAAATTTCTCATATGACTTGTTATAGTCTAATTTTTCTACATCATAAAAACCTGGCATTTTACCAGGGGTTTTTAGCCTTTGTATAGGCAGGCACTGTCCATTGTACCTGCTGGAGGAGCCCATCATGCCGGGGGTGATATGTAGACACTGGGGGGTCTTCACTTCGGGGAGCCCTGTAGACCTGGGGGTCAAGGGCTCTAGGTCTGGCATGCTGAAGTCCTGGTCATCACTCGGACACATGGAAGGCACCTGAGCAAAATGGTGGCCGATAGTTTTACACAGAAAACTACTCCGTGTATTCATAAAACCTTTTTAACTAGAAATTTAATGTAACATAACTTTATAACACAATCTTTTATGGTGATATCGCACACACCTGAGCAGACAGCACAGAGACAAAAACATCAAACGATAAACTTGAAATAATTCGCCATTGAAACAAGCCATTACTATCCTAACCAGCTGTCCTAATTTTGGTACTATTGTTAAAGAATTGTGCCCGTGGCTTTTCCTTAAAAGAATTTAACAATCCGGCTGTGTTTTTGTGTTTCGCCAAAAAACAAATCAACGGTTGCACACACAAAATCTATAAGGTTTCAAAGACTTCTTTTATGACCCTATAGCATAGCATGATCTAAGTAAAAAAACTCATATAACTTATAAACATACACTACCTGGCCAAAAAAAAAAAAAAATCAAACACATAAAAGCAAGGGTCAGTAACAGTGGCAGACGCACATGGAAGCAAGCCTCAAACTGGCACACAGAGGGCAACCAGTGTCATGGTCCTCTCTTTGTTAACAGACTTTAAGGCTGATTACGTAACAGATAATGGTAATGAAGTGTACAAAATGGGTGCCACTTTTTATTCCAGTTGCATTTTTAACTAGGTTAGACCTGGTTTCATCAAAGGAGGAAAAAAAAAATGCAAAAATGTACCTCAAAAACAAGGTCTAAACTAAGACAAAACCAGGTCTAAACTAAGACAAAACCCAAGTCTAATCAAGCCTCTACCCTCTAAAACAGACACTAATATTTTATTGAACCATCTTTAGCTTTGATTATGGCATTATGTAAATAAATCTCAAGAGAATGTCTCAATGTCAAAAGATTTATTTCTACAATTACCCCATTGTGTGACAAATATAAGTTTTCTTATCTTTAATTCCGTCCAGTTTTTCACCAAGAGCTTGTATTGATGATGGGAGAGTCGGACCACTGCACAAAGCCTTCTCCAGCACATCCCAAAGATCTCAGTGGGTTATGGTGTGCACATTTATGTGCGAAAATTACCCAAACCACTCTTTCACAACATGAGCCTGATGAACCCCGGCATTGCCATCACTGAATATGCCCGTGCCATCTGGGAAACAATGCTGACCTCATTCTTTGGGCACATAATGTTGCCGAATCTAGACCTGAAACACTACAGGAGGCACGCACCTATTTTTCTAGTTAAATCCAGGTGGCCAGGCAGTGTTAATGTTTTCCATCACAATCACTAGGCTTTGCACCATTGCAATGTTCCAAGCCCAATTAAACTATCATCCTTATAACCTTACCTCAACGCGCCTACTCTGCATGTACGCAGAGCTGAACACATCATCCATGTCTTCTTTGGGGATGGCCTCCAGAAACTCTCGCTCCTGCTTCTTTCTCCTCCAGGTCCCTGCCCGGGCATTGATCACCGGCTGATCTACAACTACACAGATATTTTTACCAACACCTTCATACACAGCTTTCTACTGAATGAGTCTTTCGTTTGAAATGAAGAGTTATTTTAATGTAGTGGATGGATGCAAACAATGTGTAGGAAACATCATCACTGTTTTAGAGGTGAAAGCTGGGTATCAGGTGCAATACAAAATTCATCTGTATAAGTATTTTACCACCTGTGAAATACTTACACCTTACTTAAATCCAACTGCACCTTTATATTTTTCTCTTTTTATTACTGTACTTTTTTATTATATGTTTATTATATTGTCACTTATCTCTTTTTGCACACTTTTTTACCATGTACTAATATTGCATGCTACTAGTACTTCATGAGCATCTTAGCAAGTCTAACGGTTCTTCCGATACAAAGCATTTCATTGCATTTTCTGACCCTGTGTTGAATGTGCATATGACAAATAAACTAAAACCTGTTATGTTATCACTCCGAATGAGGCTCAATACTTAAAATTTTTTTTTTTTACATACAGCAATTGTGTCAGAAATTTGGAAGATGTGGTTTTTGCACAACTTTAGAACAAATGTGTGTTCTTAACCACATCTAAACAAGGTAAAAAAACCTCATTTCTCACTCATTTAGCACTAAAGCAGGACTAAACTAAGAAATTGAGTTTTCGATTAGTGTTAGTTTTCAAAATATGACTGTGGAGCAATTTTCAACAGTGTTTTTTGTCAAATTTTATAGTAATCCATGTTCCTATGTTAAATCCTTGCTGGATTTAATTACTTCAAATGTTTACAGTTTTAGAGGTGAAAGCTGGTTATTTTTCTAGATATACTTTGAATGTTATCACTCCAAATGAAGCTTGACGCAGAAGAGTTTGTGCATTTGCAGTTTAGCACTTATAGACCTGAGTGTAATTGTGTTGGTTTCAATGGTTTCAATGTAAAGGAAAAGACTAAATGAATGTGTGCTTTATTTTATTTCATGCACATTGATATCAACCTTAACCGGCGGTGCAAAAAAAACAATTTCTTAGGGTTCTTAGGGTTAAAAACAGCAAGAGAGAAATTAAATTTATTATTTTTGAATTGAAGCTTAAATTTATTATTTTTACTACATTTTGTTAAATACATTTTGTTAAATACATTTAAAGCTGTCATTTCTAATACGACTTCTAAGTTTCCTTTCCTTTATATAAACATATCCTACCAACAATGTTTACAAGAATATCGTATTATTCGGCCAACATCGCAATAAAAATTTTCAGTTTCGCTGTAAGTTTTTCATATTGAGGTGTTCCTATTTAGAATAATAAAAAATATATAAAAGGTGGAGCAGTACCTTTCTCTTTGGCTGATGCCTTCTTCTTCCTGCTCGCTTTAGGCGGCGTCTTAGAGGTTCCCATGGATGTGTGCCGGTTATGGCACTCATCAGCAGAGCGAGTTCCAACCAACCTTGCCACCTTTGTCCAGTAACCATTGAGATGTTTGGGATAATGCACCACAGCCCTACAGAAACAAGGCAAACATTAGCATATAGAAATAAAAAAAAAAAAAAAAAAAATCATCAGATGGGCTTTGTGCATGATCGTCTTACTGCTCCAGCCTCTTTAGCTCTTCTTCAGTCCACTCCTCTTCATCCTGCTCTTGTGAAGCTGGTGTGTCGCCTGTTGCAGCTTTGCAGGTCTTTCTGTGCTGCGTCCTCTTCGGTGAGGGTTTTGGTGTTTTGGTCTTTCCCTTTTGCGTTTTAACATTATTTTTTGGCCGTTTCTTTTCTGATTTCTGACTATTCTCTCCTGAGTCTGAACTGCTGGTAGACTTCTTGACCCTGCCGTTAGATTTCCCCTGTATGATAGTATCCATAGGTTTCTCCTCATCCGTTTTGGGGTTTTTAACTGGGGCCGATTGAGAGGAGGCAGACTGCTGGCCTTTCACATTTGTGTTTTTTGACTTCCTTGCCTTCTTGTTCGTATTGCCTTTAGCGTCGGCCTGTGCAGTGTCCTTTTGCGTTGAAGGCTTAGCGGCCAGTGGCGATGTGGTTCTCCTCTGACGACAGGCTCGCGTTTTTACGTTATTTTTCAGCTTTTCCTTCTCCTGCTTGTCCGTATCATTTTCTTCAGAATTTGAGGAACTAGATTTCTTGGGCCGGCCACGAGAAGTCCTCTTAACATCAGTAGATGTCTCTTCATTTGTGGATGGTTGTGGAAGCGACTGGGAAGAGGAAGACTGCTTGACTGCTTTCGCAGCCTTCTTATTTTTTGATGTCTTTTTTGCAGCATTTTTTAAGGCACTCTGTGAGGCTCCCCCCTGATTTTCATCAGTGTCAGCAGGGCTGGGGGGCTTTCCGTCCACACCGACTTTGGCTTTGTGAGATTTGTGCGGTCGAACCTTGATCTTCCGCAGTAGGACCACAGGCTCGGTGTTGGAGAGAGACTTGTGCAGATCACAAGCTAAAAAGAAAGGAAATCTTTTTTGGTGTATTTTTCAACAGACATCTAGATGCAATTAAACTAATGCTACCTACCGTTACTTTCAGGGACCTTCACTGCAGCAGGTTGTTTTGATGGGATAGGTGAACTGGGGGATACTATTGTTGCCTGTAAGATACACATACATAACAATAGCTTAGAATATAGTGCTGTACAAAAGCATTTTCCCTCTTCCTCAGTTTGAATATTTTTATTCAGTCAGTCACTTCTGGAAAGGTTCACCACTGTTCCAAGTTTTCTCCAATTGCAAGTAATGGTTCCCAGCAGAGTCCGTCCATCCATCCATCCATATTTATATATATAGCACTTTTCTCAACACTCAAAGAAGCTTTACAATTAAAACAAATTTAATTATTCATTCACTCCACAGTCACACCCGGTGGTGGTAAGCTACTTGTATAGCCACAGCTGCCCTGGGGCACACTGACAGA
>JAVQKC010141589.1:0-16383 GCA_036025475.1 Philypnodon macrostomus
GAATTAAAAACACTTATTTTAAAGCCGTGGAAGAATCGGCACAAAACCGAGATATACAGCCACGAACAACAAGCTTGAGACTCTTTAAAAATAAACTACGATGCCACAAGAGCGTGAAGTTTCTTATCGATGCTTTGTACTTACTTTATAAAGATGAGACGGGTCTATTTTCCCAGCAGGCCTTTGACCTGAAAGTCTTTACGACACAAAGAGGATAAGGCATAAAGCGAGCCGCTGTTTCCATGGCAACGGTATAATGACGTAGATTTGCATGACTTTTTTAAATTGATTTTTTATTGCAAATACAGTACAAACTCTCGTGGAGGTAATACAATGGGACAATTAAACAGAAATAAAATTAGGACAGACATAAAAGACTTTAAAAAAGTAATCCATATGAATATGTAAGGCGTTAAAAATGAAACAGGAGCACCAAATATTTTAAACAAAATACATTTAGAGACAGCAGACAAGACTTTTTTAGCATAGTTTGATCTGATTAATCTTAATGTACAGGAGACATGTTTAACGTCAGAATTATTAGTTAGTAATATAAAACAGAACATGGTCAACAGTCAAATCTTGGATGTTAGGAATTGACACTAACATCTGTCTGAGATATTGTTCAACTACTGGTGATATGAGTTAGTTTTTTGGCAAGGTTTATTTTTCAGTAGCTTGTGTAGGAAGCCTTCTTGTCTATATATTCATCGACATTTAATAATATGGACCAGGTAGCTTAGTAAAAAAGTTTACACTAAAAATTGCATCGTCAATGAGATCTTCGTCTGGTTGACCCATGAGATGCAAAATTTACTGAAGGTTGTCATATTCACACCCACTAGTAAAGAGGTCCCAGATACAATATGACTGCATTAATAATCAAACATTTAATTGTACGATAACTGTCCCATTATATACTTATATTAATTGAAAATGTGTGCACTATATTTAAGTTTGTACTCAGGGGTGTAACGTCAGGCAGTGCAGACTGAACTAAATAAGGACTAAACAAGATCTAGACCAGAACTAAACCAGGACTAAAACTCCTCTAGACCAGCTCAAAACCCAGATTAAACATGGTCCAGGTCTCAACCATATTTAAATCAGGTTTATTACATGGACCCAATTAAAGTGCTACACCATGGGTCTCAAACTCAAACACAGATGGGGCCAAAATCAGTCAAATATGTGTCGCCGCGGGCTGAACCGGTTCAACATTTGTCCCAAAAAAATTAAACAGAGATACAAATTAAACAATTAGGTGCCTAACATGGTACTTGGTACAGTGATTCTCCACAGTGTACCCAACATAAAATATTATTATGGCCCCACCCTACAACAAACAGGAAGCCATTTTGGATTGAAAATGGGAAGTCAGGTATATTTGACAGGCTCTAACTTGCACATACTTTTTTTATAATCACAGTTTCCTCTATAGCGCCCCATATAGCTGAAAATATAATGTCGTTTTAGGGACATTTTATACAAAATTTGGCAAAAATATTCTTCACAAACATCCAGACAAATAAAATAAAAAATAAAAATCACATTTTTTTTTTTTGGGCCTAATAATTGCTCATTAACGATTAAAAAAAAACATAGAAATCACACAATGTCTGCCAGTTGTGGCAGTCAGATTGGGCCATTTTTCCGATATATACGCATTGCTGTCAGGGACGACAGCGTAGGCCTAGTTTGTAGTTGCAGAGTCATATTCTTTCAGCTCATTTCAAAGTACATGTAGCTCTGTAAAGAAAAAAATTATAATGTATTAACTAACAGTACAATCAATGTTAAAATACCATACAAATGCTTTGTCTTACCAAAAGGAATGTAGCTCCTAACAACAAGAGTTTTGTCTTTGACTCCATATTTTGTGGCACTAAGCATGTACATGGCCCAACATTAAAAGAGGGAAGATGAAGGGAAAATGTCTATAGAAAAACCAGAAACTCACCATTCAATCCAAAATATTCATGGTCCATGTTTTGTTGATCATTTAATCCAGGCCATTTCTTCCATATTGTGCCCATTTTCTCTCCAGTGTTTGAAATGATCTGAGGTGTGATTTAAAATGCTCTAAATAGTACATTTGCTGATATAGTTATTTTATATAATAATAAAGAAAGCATATACCTGATATTGCTGGTTGGAGAAGCAACGGCATGGACAGCAAGGGCCTTGAATTCTGATGCTAGCTGTTCCACTTGAGTTACAAACTTCCAAAAGTGGGGTGAACATGCTCCACCTGTCAACAGACAGTCGACAAAAGACCCAGCAATTTGATACAATTCTCTATGTAAGCCAGCGTCCAGCAACCTGGCACACACTGGCAACTACTTCACAGACTGGCAGAGGTCAGCATAGATGCTCGGTTGATCACATTTTCAGCTGTCATGAATCTGCTGCACCACAATCATTGTTAGCTTGTGTTGGAAGAGTTCAATTTGGGCCATGCTTTATTTGAGCACAACTGAGGGAAATATTTATACCAAATAGCCCTCTTAACCTGAAACCTCTGCCAGGTCAGTCTTAATTGGTGACAATCGATCAATTGTAAATCAAAGAGACAAAGGGGCCTATGACAGCTCTGGATTCAGATGAAGGCCAGTTGAAGAAGTATTTCAGTTTGACTACAGGAGGCCAGAGCTGCCATTGCCTCCATTAGCATTAGCCCAGCATTCCCAAAAGAAAGGATGTCACATTCCTTCAGTGGCTCTGTGCAGACAGCTGTTTAGTGCTTTCACCCTCCCAGGTTTAGACTATAGCCCGACTGTGGAACACTAAAGGCGCTTGGTGCTATTTACAGAAGAGCCTGGGCATCTATTATGGCAATGGGTGGCCAGAGACACGGAAAAAAGTCATGACCAAAAATGCACACATGGGAATGCAAAATATTTAGCCTTGTCTATAATTTGAAACCAACACTATTTTATGCTTAAGTAAATTTAGCATTCATTCAGCCTATTTTAATCCCATAAACATGACTTACCGTTGACACACAGAGCCAATGAGTTGTCTCTGGGCCGTATAGACCCTCATCTCCATAAGACAGCATCCAAAACAGCATGCATCCACTCTAAATGGTCTTTCAAAATAGAAGACCTCATGCCCCTCACAATCAATGCCCTGCACTGAACAGGCTCTTGCTGGTCCACAACACTGAAGACACAAACATGAACTTTCTAACAAGAAGAAAAAAGAAAAATGAGACCAGACAATGTTGACTAAATGTGCGTAGCATCAAACAGTCTACCTTCTACAGCCACAAGCATCTCCAGCCTGTTGCTGTCTCCAGAGATGCTGTAAATTCTCCTTGGAACACAGTGAGGACCTTCAAATCAAAAACTACATTTAGTCTGATATTATATTACAGATCTATAGACATTTGCATCATTTTTTACCTTGGAGTTCTGGTCTAGTGTTGATGTGAAACTGTTCAACGAAATCTAAAACTGATAGGTCCCTTTCATGGATACCTGCGGGAGATTTCTTATCTAAAGGTCTCTCGAGTTTTGATTCCTTCTTCGTTTCTGGCGACTCTTCCTGAGATTCCCAGCAGTGAGTTTTATTGTGCAGTTTTGGCTTAGGTGAATGGACGAGACGCTCACATGAAGCCCCGTGTCTGTTTTGAAAAGCTCTAAAGATCATCTCAATGTGCTTTTCCCTCTCCAGATGCCCAAAGGGACGAGGCTGATTGGTCACAGCAGACATAGTAACACTAAATTATAGGTCCACATTAGGATTAGAAAGAATACCACATGTAAAAATGTAGAAAAGTCCAACTGATGAGAAGTCCAGTCAAATGGCCCCTGTAGAAGAACCTCCTTGTGTGGGAGAAGTCATTTGCTAATGTATGGTTTGTTTTTTGTTAGTTGTGTCTGAGGATCCCACACCCACTATGCCTCTGACTCTGTTTCCATCCCAACCAGCCGGATCTGCCTTTTGTTGGCCCGAGAAAGGGAGCATTCAGCTATTTAATTTAGATCCTGCTTCCAGAGGTGGGGGCAGTGTGGCCTGTGCTTATCCTGGCGGGTGTAAAAAGATGCATTTGTGTGTAGAAAAACTGAGAGGAAATTTAGCTTTTATAGAAACATAATTTATTTCAGACTTGGTTGTACATTCAAGTTCAATATGATTAGGAAAGTATCAAATACATCACACAGTCATTTACAGCTGAAACCATCAGAATTGCAGCGTAGTATTCACATCACTTTCTGTTCTTTTAAGCAAGAGGAGTTCACCCCAGTAAGTCAGCCCCATGGTTTGTGAAATTGTATGTTGGAGGGAGGTACGTCTTGGGATCTCCAGGGAAAGGTGAAGAGGGTGCTATATTAAAATGTCCCATGAGGAAAATACCAACTGTGCCGACCCAAAACACCAAAGCCATCACTATAAAACAGGCTCTGTCAAGCACCCGGGCCACAAGGAACCACTCTTCATTTTCCTAACATTTCCAGAAAAAATAATATCAACTTCATATTTACAATCTAGAGACAAAATGGTATGCAAAAAAACATCATTCCCCCTAAAACAACCACCAGAATTGACATCATAAAAATACTTTACATTCACACTTACATTTTGAAAGATGTTCTGTTGTTTTGCTGTTTCTGCTATGTGCTTGCAGGATGACACGCATTGTCTCAGCTCGACAGAAGCATTTGCCAAACTGGCACTTAGCTGCTCAGCTGTTCCCCCTTGTAGGCCATTATCTAAACAACAAATATAATAGGGAAACGCAGCTGTTTATCTAGGACTGTACACTGAAACTAACTATGTAAGGTGAAAATAATACTCACATAACTTGCCCAGGACTGATTTCATGAGTCCATTTCTCTCTTTCAGCCTGGTAAACATAAGTTCAGAGCGAGATGTTTTCAGCATATATTCTTCTGCTTTAGTGATGAGGGTCATGGAGCTGCGGCGTCTGCAGTAGGGCATATGTGCACTGTTTGTCTCTGGCACATGACCATTGCCTGTTTCTGAGCTTTTGTTATCTTCTGGTGTCCAAAGTTGCATCTGCATCCTCAGCAGTCGAGGCAGGATGTTGAGAAGAATCTAAAAAAAAAAAACATTAGTCCAAATGAATAAATTATGAAAATCTCCAAAAGCGTGTGAATAAGTTGCATATAGGAAAATGTCACTTACAAAATGGCTCGCTTTGGCCACAGTCTCACCTTTCGCACTTTGTCTGTCATTTTGTGAGTGTTTGGAGTTCTTTGGGAGACATTAAGGACTATCACACAGTTCATCACAACCATTGTGGTCACGGACATCGCAAACATCAGATACCTACAAAATATATAAAAAAATATGACGCCATTTATATTAACCACAGAAACTCATGATCCAAAACAAAATCATGTGCAAGAGATAGAGATCTTACTTTTCAATGAGAGGCACTGCTTGTGAGGTCTCCGGGACCTTTTTAGCGATCAAAAGCACAAACACAGTCTGGCCCAGAAGAGTGGCAATGGACATAAAACACTTCTGGCCTCCGGCTGCAAAACATATCATACAGGTTATCAGTTAGTCAAGAAAGCAAGGTTAACTCTGTAGATTTCAGTTAACCATGATTTGAAAAACTAAGCAAACCAATATCTTAAAAATTAAGTAAATTTAACTATTAGATTTAAATTAAATACTCACATAAAATACTTAGTATAGTTCACTACAGTAACAGGATTATCAACTATAAACAACAAATCTCAATAAGTCAAGGCAACTGACTGTACAGGCTCTTTATATTGTATTTTTAAGTAAGGTTAACTTGTGAAACTTTACAGTGTACCTTTTGCGGGTAAATAATAAACCAGTAGTCCGAGAGAGGAGAAGAGCACACAGGGGGCGATGATGTTGATGATGTAGAAGAGTGGTTTTCTCTGAATGATGAGAAAGAAGACCACCTCCTGATACTCCAGGTCGTCTTTACCGTACAGAGGGTTGATCAGCTTCTTCGCAGGCCTGTGTTTAATCACCCACTCTCCATTTTCTACAACAGCAATAACACACAAGCCATGACAAACAAGAACATTTGAACACAACTTTTCTAGTGAGTTCTTTGGCAAGACACTTCACCCACCGATTTATGTTTTACTGTGATAGTTTTGGCATGTTTGGTGATGGTTGGAGAGGCTGTAGACATGGTATGGTTGCCACATATCCATCACTCTGCCCCTGGGCAACTGTGGCTGAGGAGGTAGCTTACCACCATAAATGAAATAAGTAACAGGCTAATGTGAAGCACTTTGTGTCTTGAAAGGTGCTATTTAATTCCAATCTTTTAAATGAATTTCAGTAATTACAAAACATCTTTCAGTATTAATTTGTATATAGTTTGTAGATCACATCATCACCTGTAAATGCCTCTGGATCTATATCCACCCACTCTAAAGTGTAGTTGTCTTCCTCTTTCAAAACAATCTCAATCTCATTTGCACTGTATGTCTGGGACCTGAAAGAAAACAACATCTTTACAAATGGAGGCATTCATTCAGTTTAACAAGACAGGTAGTGAAAGGCCCCATGGATACAACAGGCAGCCTAGGCAACTTTCAAAAGCATGTATCGAAATGTATTTGATGTTTTTGAAGTGGTCTTACCGAAACACCATAGTGCAGTTTTGCCAGTCAAATGGGAAGTAGTTGACAGTGATGGTACATGCACTGCGGTAGATGGCAGGAGGCAGCCAGTACACACAGCCATTTGGAGAGACCAAAGCATTGCAATAAAGCGCCACTTCAAATTGTCCATCCACACTGTACCAAACAATCATTAAAAAATATAGATTAAAAAGTGACTACCTTCCAGATTTTTTGTCAAAGTTAGACATACTTGTTCTCCAAAATGATGTCCGGTAGCCATATGCTTTGAGATGGCACACGTAATTCAGATGTAATGTCTCCATACCGAGCGGACCTGGGTGGCGTGTCCCACCTGAGTCTATAGTCACACCATTGCTGCACACAGAACGCTTTAACTGTAATGTTGCAGATATTATACATAGCCACATAGAAAATAGTATGATGAATAGTGTTACCATTTCTATCCACACACTGGTGGTCAAAGCCTCCTCCTTTTCATTCTGTGGAGAGTTTTTAAAAATGTGGGGAACAATCAAAGCCAGTAATCAATTTAGAAAAAGTAAGTTACACACCAGAGAAATCAGGTTGGTTAGGGTCATTTTGATGTGCACTCTAGTAATGTCTCCACTCTTCTCCATGGGGCGGACATTTTTGTTGTAGTCCTTCATCAGCTCTTCAAAAAGCTCCCCTTCCAGGTTCAGTGATAAGGCTGCACAGCAATAGAAAGTGAAATAATTTACTTTACTCTTTGCGTGTATACAATTTAATGGAGCCACATTAGTCTTAGGAGTAGTTGTCAGAATTGTTACATTTTATCATTTGATTACATTAAAAAGTAAAGTATTAAGCCACTACTCAGTACTTTCACCTTTTTAGTCTTTCTTTGGAAATGTTTTAGACTTTTTACCTTTATTTGAGTAAAATGATTTTGACATTTTTTGTTTATTCTGTATATCCTGCACTCGCTGCTCATTGCACTTTTGCACTTCATGTACTTGGACATATTTAATGTACAGACAGTTGTCCTACCTGTAGTTGAAATCAGTACCAGCCTGATGAAGATGGGGAGACATGGTGGTTGTCCAGAATCCATCCTTAATCTCAGTGAACAAAATTTATACTCTCTCCGTGCACATGAAGCTGGTTGATGCTGGTCTTTCAGAGCACGTGTGAATCACTATGTGTGTGATTGTGCTTCCTATACCCGACAGAAGTGGGCTAGTCCTGACGGGATCCACTGAGCAATAGTTTTGAGGGTGGGGCCTTGATAATTGTTCTGCTTAAATGCAAGTGTGTATTTACAGCACAACATTACCAGCTGTCACAACAACACAACATGCAGACAGACACACATACAACACATGACTCATGACACACAATGTGAAGGTACATCCGCCAACACAGGCCATGATTCTGTTCACCGCAGCTGCCACTGTCACTCACACACTATAAAACTACAAACTATATTGATGGGTGTGTTGTGTGCACATTTAGCAAGACACATCTATAAAAAAAGTCTGCTTTTTTCATTAAAATGTGATTGTGGTGACTGAAAGATAGTAGTAACAGTATGGCAGTGTTTGGTATAGGGAAAAAGTAGTGGACTTGAAGACAGGACTATGCATCTCTGATTCTGTGATGAGTGAAGGGTCCCATGAGATGTGCACTATGGCTGAAGTCAAGAATAATCTTGAAAATAATCAAATATACCTGACCTCCCAATTTCAATCCAATATGACCGACTTCCTGTTTGTTGTGGGTGGGGCCATAATAATATTTTATGTTGGGGACACTGTGGAGAATCACTGTACCAAGTTTCATTGCTCTCTGCCAATTTAAGTGTGTCCAGGGTCCCATAGGGGTCATAAACATGGGGGCGCTATTCAGTAATTTCTTATTTGACCTCTGTAATTTGCCAATGTACATTAAATATACACTAGCCGGGCCAAAAAGCATGCAGTTTTGTTTATGTTCAGCGGGATTAATGGCTCTATTAAGGTTCTTCAGGGCATTAATTAGTTAGTTAATTAATTAATTAATTCAGTACCAAACTCAATCTAGTTCTGTACATTAAAACAACTCTTGGAAGTACAATTAATTCACATTTATTTAAAGTCACTGAAGCAAATGCAACAAAGTAAATGCAGCTCATCATTTTCCACTTCTGCCAAAAACTACAGATCAGCGCTTCACAAACGTATATATTTCAAAAGACCAAAAAATCTGGTTAAGCCTAATTTTATTCTCATTTATTGTATGTTGTCATTGAGGGGCTTTTTGTTAGTATCTTCTTTAATGATTTGCAACATAATTATTTCCTTTTTTGTCATTTGTTGGATTTTCCTGGCATAACACACTACCATAGATACAGACAACTTCCGCTGTATTTCCAGGTTATTATACATATAGTAAATCCTGTTAGTAACAGGACACATTTACCAGTGCCACAGTGGTTTAGTTTGGGGTCTGATTACAGTTCCCCATCCTGGAATGAGGAGACAGAGAGGAGGTGGGATGCCTGGGTCTCGGCCGCGGAGCAGCTGCTGTGTTGACGGGAACGTTTATCCGGGAAGGATCAAGGGACTGGGGTCAAACCGGGGCCACTTTGGGACCAATCAGGAATGGTCAACAAATATACAAAAACTAATCCTGGATCAGCTGCAAAATACTGTAGCATTAGTACCTTAGCACTTTGAATGTCGGAAGCGTCAAAGTTTTATTTTTATATATTATTTATTACAAAAATACAAATGTACTTTCTATACAAATAAATATGATATGTATAAAGATAGCAATAATAATATATACAAACTGCATTCTTCACAAGAGGCTCAACTTTTTACACAGTTATAAGTTAAAACAATGCTGCTTTTCAGACCACAACAAAAATGTAGAACGTGAAAGTTGATCTGATGTTGAACGGATACATTCATAGTTTTTCGTCACAGTCTTGGGAGATTGTACAGGACACATCAAACTCTTCTTACATGTGTGTGCGTTCAGTGTCCTTATGCCCAATGGTCTGGTTATTTTGTTGTTTATTTTGAGCGTGATTCAAATAAAAAGTCTAAGTCTTGAGGGCTTCCAATGCCACAGAGATGATTCTGGGCACACTGCGGTAGAAGGACTCGTTCTCCAAACCGACTAGACTGTAGAAAGTCAATGGTCGCCCGCCCACTACTGCTCTCACCCGCGCTTCATAAAGCCCGCGATCATTCTTGGAGCTCAAATCAACCAAAACCTAAAACAAACAAATATACGTTTTAATGAATTGTCAAAAATCTGCAATTGTGTAACCATATTAAATGATTTACCTCTTGAAATGACATGCACAGATTCCTGTTTTGGATGTTAAGGACCCACTGGTAAGAATCTCTGACGTGGCTGACCTTCTTTGTGGATTCTCTGACTGCAGGACAAACTAAAAACAACAAAAAACTATTTACATTTAACCCAGACATTAACATATAGCAAGCCTTAATGTATAGTCAACACTTAAAGCTGTAGTCTGGAAAATAAGAAACTGTAAACAAATAAAAATAAAAATTCTGACCCTGTTTTATAATGTAAATAGGTAATCTAGTTCGTGGGCTACCATTTTAACCAATAGTCCAGTTTTACTCTGACACATCACTGAAAAACTCATCAAATATTGTTAATAGTCAGTTTTAAGCAGTTTTTAAAACAATTTCGTATTATTTATTGAAACCTTCAAACTGCAACTTTAAATGCAAAGAATGTGAGACTTACCTTTGCCACTGGCCACCGGTGTCTGCCTCTTTTGGAGGAGACTTCTGTATATTCTCTGAAGACCTGTAGGATTTATAGTTGAACTATTTTTCACTTTAGCAGTTGACTCATTAGATTCCTGTTGTAGACGTGATGATTCTGGGTTTTCAAAAGTAAAATCTTCTGATGTGCCTCTCCATGTGTCTCCAGAAGACATGCTTTTGCTAGTTGCACTTGGAGACACGTCTGTAGTCCTAATTGTGTCCTGGCTCGGCACATTTTGAATTTCATTTATCAAGGCTGAGACTATCGACCAAGGTTCCTCCTTCTGCAAAGTCGGGCTGCTCTGGTCTTGATTTTTACTGGTGGATATTGGAGGAATGTTTGATTCTTCTTTTAGGTAAGATGGATCCAAGGAGAGTACTGGAGGCGGAGCTCTGGAGTCCAATTTAGCGCGCAGAGAAGCAATAACTAATTTGTATTCTCTTACAAGTTGGTGAACTAACAAATTGCCTTTCTGTAGACATGTGAATAAAAGTCAAATTAGCACTTAAATCTTTTTTTTCACAGAATAATGGTATCATTTTAAATCAGAACTTACCTGTGAAAAGAGGTGATCTTCCTGTCTCTGCTTTGGAGAAGACACATCACTGGGTTTTTGACTAAGATCTTCAGCAATGCTTTGTAGATAATTTCCCCAGTCGTCTACAGAGGAACTCAATTCTTGAAAAAAAATTGGAGGAAATGGTGGAGAATCTTCTGACTCCACAGTGCCACCTAGCCGTTCTGAAGAATAAAAAAAACATACAGTATTTTCAGTAAATTGAACAGTTGCTTGTATTGCAGTATTGGTAATTGTCATCTGTATACCTGCGATGAGTGCAAGTCCATGATTCAAGTCTCTCTTCTCTCTGGTGTGAGCAAAAGCTGTGTTGTAAATGTGCTCCACAAGCTGAGGCAGGGTTTGGGTAAAGAAAGTCAAGTCCACTTTGTCCCTGATATAGTCCTGCGCTCTCTGAAGCAAGTCCAGTAAAGTTTGAAGAAATGAACGCAGCTCTGCATGACAAAAAACAAAGATGAATACCCAAAACGATCTGAAAATCTACTATCTTGTGATAAATAAGTACTTACGACATTTTTTAAATCTCATAAGGCACTTGTCCTCGGCTGACCGGCTGCAGGTGCTGGCTGACTGCCCAGGAGCGCACAATGAAGTGTAAAAACGGCACATTGAGCTAAACTCTGCCCTTTGCTCCTCCTCAGTCATTTCTGTAGTCTTAAGGAGCTCTGGACATGTTGGTTCTCGGCTTCCAAATGACTCTTAATTGAATAAAAGAAAACAATTTAAATTTACTCAAAGTGCTTTTGGTATATATAATAATCTTTGTTGTTTAAACTCACTTTGTATCTCAGCCTGGATCCAGTCAGAGAAGGCAGAGACGCGGGTGTACACTCCTGGTTTTCCTTTCTCTCCGCAGCCGTCTCCCCAGGACGTGATGCCATAGAGCTGGAACCGACCAGATATTCTGTCCTGATAAATCAGAGGCCCTCCTGAGTCTCCCTACAGTAGGCACAAATATGACTTTATTGTAAAAAGGTTTAGGTCTGTTATAAAATGATCAAGGTGAAGTATCAGCTGCCCACCTGACAAGAGTCTATTCCTCCAGAGAGATACCCAGCACACAGCATAGTGTTTGTGACAAGATCTTTGCCCAGCGCACTCTTACACGTGCTCTGAGGCAGCAGTGGCACCTTCGCCTCCATCACTACATCAGCAGATGGACCATCTGCACACAAGATAAAGAAATATATTCAGTTAAATTCTGTTCAATATACAAAGTGACAGTTTTCAAACTATTAGCAGGGTTTTCTGCGTCGTTTTACCTTCATAGAGAGACCCCCAACCTGCCACCAAACAGGGGCTGCCAGTAGGGGGCTCCATTGCAGAGGGCAGGCACACAGGGGTGACGTGCTCAGACAAGACCACTGGGGTTGTAAGCTCCACTAGAGCTATGTCATTGTTAAATGTCTTTGGATTAAACTGCATCAAAAGAAAACAAACATTTTGCAGGATGTCTTGTAGATGCTGTGTGTGAGAAACACAACTGTTCCAGTAAATACCTTAGGATGAGGGATGATTCGGTTGACTCTGAGGACCTGTTCATCTGGGTCAGTCTTGGTAATGTCAAACTCCCCCACAACAGCAGTCCAATAGCTCTCGCTGCGGCTTCTACCAAATATACAAGGTTAAAGCACAGGGTATAAGTTATAGATCTCATAAACAAGGGATAGTTAAACAGATACATGAATGGATTGAATATAATAAACACAAACTAACCCCGCAAAACAGTGAGCAGCAGTGACGACCCAGGAGCTGTCCACTAAAACACCTCCACACATCAGACCTCCATCAAGCTGTAGGTTGACGAGCCAGGGCCAACTCCCCGGAGGGGCAGGAGAGCCACCCACAATCCTGGAGCGGGGCTGTGTAATGTTCGGCACTGAGGAGGACCTCTGACCACAGACTGCTGCTGGGACAGATCAAGGGTCACAATTCTATATATACATTTACCACAGCTGTGTGTCAGGAAATACAATGCTAAGGGTTAGGTGTGCATGCAGTTTAAGGTCTCACCTTGTGCGTGTGTTTGAGTGACAGGCTCCAGGTTCTGCATGGTGTTGAGCAGACTGCACTGAAGCACCCGGGCACTACAGCTCTCTCCCATGATTCTGATACAGCTCTCTCTGTCCAGCTCCAGAGGCTGGCAGCGGTGCTGGTAAAATGCACAGGCCTGGCTCAGGGCCCAGCTGCGCTCAGCCTCATTCTGAAGCTTCTGAGCTTTACTTATCACCTCACAGCTCGGCTCTGTTAGGGCATTACCTGGGGTTGCTGATGAAGGACAGAGAGGGTGTTGATAGATGCTACATTAATTTATTTTACTGCTTAGACACTGAAAATGACTTACAACATGACGCTGATTGCCCACAGTCCTGAAACAGACAAGGAACACAGCCCTTGCAGCCCGCCTCAGCTCGACTTTTCTCTGAAGAAGCTCGTTCAAGAGATAACAGTGCACTTGTCATGGCAGCTTCTAGCACCACAGTCCCACGGTCTGACAATGCTGCCAAAGATTAGCAAAAAGAAAATCTTTATGAATATTTATTTCCACTTGTGATCTGAGGATACTACAAACTGTATGTGATGAGTATGAAGTAATTTTTACTGCGGCTCTTTGAGCTCACTGGCAGCGTGTTAGAGACTCTAGCTCATGCTGGTGCAGCTTCAACAGACACACTTCAATAGTGCCGCTACCCCTGCTGCCTCCCCCTGTCCCGCACCACATCACAGAACAGGCCACAACAACAATGCAGATTGAAGGCTTAATTAAAAGGCCAGGGCTGAGTGGGTAAAGGCTGGTGAGCACCATGGGCCCAGGGAGAAAGACTGGCAATCCTGCAGAGGTCCCTGGTTCCAAACATTACAAAGACATCGCCACTGCTTTTATGCATAAGAGCCAATTATTCATTCATTAATTTTTGCAGTGCTATAAAACTGTTGCAGTAAGTTAACATTGTATCTATAGAACTAGAATGTTTGATTACACCACAACAATACATCTTATCTTCAGATTTCAGGTACCATATGCATTAATATACATAAATACACTGAGCACTCAGAAGTCTTACCTTTGAGTGCACTCTGGGGCATCCTGTAGACCTCTCTACCTGTTGGAGCTCCTACCAGGAAGTCCAGCCCTAAGAGCAGCAGTGATGGCAGCAACATGTTGTCATTAACATGAGCCCTGGCAGGCTCGGACAGGTGGGTGAAGAGGATGACTAGGATGAAGAGGAAGCACAGGTGCAGAAGAAGAAGCTAACGTCCAAGTCCTCTGGCTCTGGTGGCTCCCTCCTCCTGACGCTGTGGGCTCTCTCCCACACGGCTGTGCAGGGCATCTGTCGTAAGTTTAGTTTAGGGGAACAATAGGTCCCTGGAGTGCTCCCTGGTATATATAGAGTCCCCCAGTGGAAGACCAGTATGGAGGAGGGAGAGGAGAGCGACAAACCAGGCAAAAGGGGGAGGCAGAGATGCTCCCGCGGCCAATACACAAACAGATGAATTCATTAAGACTGTGACAGCAGCAAATCGGGCACCACTTGCCAAGGCTGGACATTACAAAGAGGTTTGGTTGGGTGAAAGGAGGCGGGGGAGGGACATGCACAGATCAGAATGGGGGGAACAACAACAGGCTGTGATTGGCTGGCGGGTTGGTGAAGGGATGTTGTTTGAATTCATTATTAGTGAGTAGAAGGGAGAAAGTTTTGAACATAAGAATATATGACACTGGAGCATGGGAACGCTAGAAAGACACATCAACAACCCAAAAGTCACCGTGCGAGACATCCAGAGTGATCGGATTGGGACAGAGGGACAGAAGTGTCTGCCATGTTCTGTGTCCTTCAAAGAGGCCATTGTGCACAGCGCCTCTCTGAAGATACCCACATCAAAGCTGGAGCCCGAGCATCACTTGGCTGCCGCCTCCATTGATCACTTACAGTCCTTTATCTGTCCCATTAAAATTTTGTCAGTTCACATCACTTTTGTCTTTCTCTGCTGAACTCTACTTTTGTTACATAAAGATACAGTAACGGAGAGCTTACCAGAAAACTGTCTAGTGTCTACACAAGCTCACACAACGCATAAAGACTTTTGAGTTTACATTCTGACTCAAGTATGGCTACAGTAGCAAAGTTATGATAAGCCTCAGGTAAGTTTGTACATCAACAACTGTAGATGAGAAGAACCAATAAACTAACATGAACAACATCACGCTAAATGTCGTAAAGGCGTGTGCAAATCAACTTCAAGACAAAGGAAGAAACAGTCTATATGATCCACTATTTTTTAGATTTGCCACATTATCTGTATTTTTGGTATTATGACTTTGTTTGTATGTGTTGTTTGTTGTTGTGTGCTCTAGCCCTCTCCTTGCCCCACGCGGCACAGTGGGCCTTAGATGTGATATGACAGGCTCAGTCGGACGGGGACAAACGGGCGGCAATCTTTTATGTGTGCCCTCCTCCATCTGCTGCTCTTTGAAGTACTTTCATTAATTTGCCTACTAACTCTTCCTTCATCTATCCACTGAGCAGGGTACACTCTGCACCTCATTCTTCTTCCGCCAAACTTCATCCACAGTGTATCACTCACTGTATGTCACATGTGCCATTGTCAGTGTTAAGTCATTAGGTTTTCACTGTTCAAATACTGCATACTTGAGCAACCAATCAATGCCACCAACATTCATGCAGATGCCAATAAAGTATAGTAACGCACACTGCCCTACATACATACAGTATTTATCTTATTGAGTTTAAAATAGCTAATACTAGGGGGCGATATGGCGATAAAGTTATAACAATCTGCTAATCAAGGAAGATCGATGAATATGCTACAATACATTCATTTATGCTCTGCTCTTCATTGTAATTTTTACAGTAACAATGCAAGTGTTTATGTTCATGAAAAAAAATTAAAATAAATATTGTATTATGATGAACATTAGATTGGATATACATTGAATTTGACACAGATTTTTAATCTTCTGTGTAAGAAAAATAAAAAGTCAACTAAATCATGATACATGGAATAATATATATAATTATATCATATTTTTACCATATCGTCCACCCCTAGCTAATACATAGTAATATCTTTTACAATGCAAGGATAGATTTAGGGATTCATATACGTTTAACTGAAACCTCCACTTAAGTTCAAATCATGCATCAGAATGAGGAAGAAAGTTGACTTTTGAGAACTTTGAGAGTGGTGGTTGATGCTTGGTGGACTATTCTACATAACTGATGATCTACTGGGATTTAAACAAACATGTCTCAAGAATGAACACACTAAATACTATATATACTAAACTAAAAAAAGAACCATGGACCAAGCAGACTTGCCTACACTGAAGCACCCACTTCTCTGTCCTTGGTGTGCTATGCTATGTTTCTGGAGTATGTAATGCTTTTAACCTTTGTAATATGAATGCTGAGTGTGAGC
>JAVQKC010141597.1:0-18315 GCA_036025475.1 Philypnodon macrostomus
GCAGACATACGGGGCGACGTACGGGGCAGACGTACGGGGCAGACGTACAGGGCAGACGTATGGGGCCGTTTTCGCCGATATACACCTTGCTGTCGGGGACGACAGCACAGGCCTAGTTATTAGTTGCATTATTACTATGCAGTTGTTCAAGGACAAATTCAATTTACGTAAAGTGAGCAGAAAGGATCTTTTACAACCAATGCCCTGAAGTGAGAAAATGTTTTATTTAAAACCATTAAAATGCAATATTATATTATGAACCTTTGCCACGACCATTTCTTCTAGAGTTACTTTCCATACATTTTCTTATCTCCTTGAGCAAAGGTCTTTTTGTATCTAAAGTGAACCAGGAAGTCCCACGTGTCATATTTAGGCCCCTATAATATTTCACATTCAGTTTCAGTAGTGCTGCTGGGCATAAAAGTGGAAAAACATGTAACATGCTTCACATTTGCATGTGCAGACCTGAAGTACATTAAAGTTACTGTGAAATATTGAACAGACAGTTCATCCAGTCTTAAAATAACACATTTATGTATAATTTAAAAACGCTATAGTTGCCGGGCAGAAAACTTACTGTATATGGAGGGGTAGGGAGGGAGATTTTGGAGATGACTTTAAGAAGGTGGCCATTTGTCCGGTGGTTAACATGAGAGATTTTGGTCTGCACGACCACAGCATTTTTCTCGTTTAAGGTGCTAGAGATCGGGAAAGGCCTGGGAAGAGGTACACGAGATTCAACCTCGTAGACATCCTGGTCCTCCCCTTCGACCCACGTGGTGCTGTGCATGCTGGAGTTCCAGTAAGAGCGGTACGAATCCATGATTTATTAGGACGCAGCTCCTTTTCAAAGGACATTAAAATCTGTTGTCATCATGATAATCCCACGGACAGAGCCTACCTTGGTGTCTGACCTCGAATGGGCACAAATCCACTGGGGACAGGTAGAAGTGACTAAGGTTGTTGATGATTATCTCTGAGCAACTGTTCCTAAGCATTAGCAGCACAAACCAGAAGAAGAGTAAACAATATCTGGATAGTGACCTTCACGTCACCACCATCCGCCTGCTTGAGGTAGAACCAGTTCCAGGTAAATATTGGGAAAGAAATATTCCGGGATAGGTCAGACGCTGTGAGACAGGGCACTAGAGTAGTCCTGTTCAGGAGTGTCATCCTTGTTGGAAGCAGCTCTCGACTTTGGGGTCCAGCAGCTTAAACGCAATCCCAAAACACCAGGATTTGAGGTATGTAAACAGAAAATCCTGCATGTCTCTTCTTTGGTAAATCCAATTCCTGAGTTTTTTTCACTGACCTTGTTTCTTCAGAGTCAGATCAAGCCTCTATCGGTACAGCTCACTCGCCCACGTCTGTTCACTCTCCCCCCTCTCCCTCTCGCTCTCCCTCTCTCTTTGGAGATTCATTAACAATACTACGCCGCCGTGGCAACCGTGACCTGAAGGGGAAACTCCCAGGGGCTGACTTTAATTGTCCCGAAGCCAGCTGAGTTTGTAATGACAGCGGGTGGTCTTGTTACGTCCTATTGGGATAGATGTCATCCCGGTTCCACGCGTGCTTCATTCTCAAACTATCATAGTTTTTCTTTCTGTAAGTGAAGTGGACTTACGCCGGGCACACTAAGCTGTGCGCATGCTTAGAAATATAGCAAAAATCCCAGGGTAATCCATTCAGGGAAAGGATTTTACTTCCGATATTGATCTCACAAACCAGGATACAGTTTTGCGACTGTGGGAGGGAAAAATAGGAGTGGTTACAAGTCATTTGACCAGGTAGACTTGCAAATAGAGACACGGAGTACTCTTCCTCCTCCCTGTTGACATCAGCAGCACACCCGTCCCACAAAAAGTTGTCTGACTGGATTTGCTTGTTACGTCACTGTACAAAAAATGATTAAGGCGTTTTGACAAGCTGCTACTTGGCCCCACCTACTGACTACTGGCTTCACGTTTAAAATGCCATGCAAAGACACCATTTAGACGTCTCACCAGCTGATAACAGGAGGCGAATAAGCAAACTATTGACAATAATTTACCGCTGCCATTCACCGAGACACTTAACATTCCTGCCTGGCTTCCAACATCAATCTGTTTTCACGGCGCCGCTATAGAGACAAGAAGACACAGTGATATTCAAGGGCTGCTCACAAGACTAATGTACAAGCAATCAATAGTAACAGGGAAATCATTGAACAAGCCATTTCAGGTGATTTGAAGTTTATTGTGCTGTAGATTGTATATGTGTGCATAGTGGAGAGGTGGACTGTGTAACATGTTCATAAAGAGTAAGACTAAATTTGTCACATATTTCTTGATATTTTTCATACACACACACTGACCACTTTATTAGGTATACCTATTGTGCTTCTGAGCTCATCTCATCAAGTCAATGGATTTAGTCATGTTCATACAAGACACACCTGCTGATGTTCAAACCAGTCATCACAATAAAGAAAACATGACACAGTTGTTGTGTTAGTGTTTCAAAAATGAAAGAGATATTCACATACAACCCATTTTGAGGTTTGAAAAAGAGACAATGTCTAGAGAGCAGCAGTTCAGTGGGTTGTTGATGCCATAGTTCAGAGACTGGTTTGAGATAATAAAAAGGCAACATTAGCTCGAGTAACCATCCTCACACAATGACAAAACATGAAGCAGGTAGGACTACCGCACATAACCATTTTGATTGGTGCTTTATTAAGTGCAACTTCTACCTAATAAAATGACCAGTGAGTGTAACTTCAGCTGCTTAGTAAAAACATGCCACTACCAAACCAGAATGCACACTCTTGCTGCTATAACATGGATTCTGGGCTTGTTGAAATGTCTTCACGGTTATTTTTAGATTGTGAAGACAAAACCCATTTAAGTGTGAGTAACGTGTGTGCACTACAGCCAAAGGGAAGATTTGCTGCGCAGTCAGATCCATGAACACATCCAATGGCCTAGTTAAAACGGCCCGGCCTCTGTGGAATGACTGTGGCCTTGGCGGGCACAGCCTCAGGGGGGTGGAGGCAGCAGCTCAATTGGAAGAGACAAAGGGCCATGTAAATACAGAGCGTAACCATGGGCAACCGCGGTGAATGAGGCGGATCTCTTTGTATAAGTCTTTCCAGACAGGGAAACTTTGTTCAGGCTACGCTCATCCCCATTATTCCTCAATGAACAGTGCAGAAAAAAAGACACAAGGGTTAATACTATTGGTAGTAGGCATTTCAATGGGTGACATAGTGAACATGTGACCCTGTGTTTCTGTTTCCATAATATTTAACCATAATATCAAAGAAGCTATAATGGTGCATCTACAATGAATCATGGTGAATTAAGAGCTATAATAATGTAATCCAGTATTTGTCATGCTCATTATTCAAACAATCTAACCAGTTCTAAACAAAATGTCTACAGCGCAAATAACATGAGGAGGTAGAAGTGAATCATCAAAACGCCAACAACAAAAATAGTCTGCTTAATCCATGTTTCCAAGGTTGTCATGACAGACGAAACCAAAAACACACTATTTAAACTTGTGGTAGATGCAGCATTTTTTGGTCCACGGCAAAAAGAATTTAGTATTTTGCAAGTTTGCCACAAAATTACTCTGGAATTACAAAATCAACCACACCATCCACCACCAACCACCATCATTCAATACACAAATGCAAATGTAGGCCTCTCACAAAATACATTTTCTGGCCACCTGATTATTGATTTTGGATATTTTTTATTTTCTGACGTCTCAAAAAGAAACGCTTCTGTAATACCCTTCTGGCACCAACAATTCTGCCACATTCAAAGCCATTTATAATCTTTCTTTTGATGCAGGATTAAACTTCCAACAGGTTTGTCTTGATCATGTCTAAATGCATTGAGTTTCTGCTATGTAAGCTGTTCTCCATAGAAGCAGTTGAACTACCTAATAAAGTGACCAGAGAATGCTAAAATTCTACAACAATACAGCAGTGAATGGGCCATACCTGGTCATTGGTGTTGGTGATGGCCATTAACATCTTCTCCAAGGCCATCTGGAGGCGTCTGCTGATGTTCATTAGATATTCCTGGTGTTCGAGCTGTGAGTCTGCTCCTAACATCAGACTGTCCATCACGTGTTGGGACATCTCAAGATCTTCATCCACCTCTGTCTCCAACGAGAAACTTTCCTCATTTGCACAGGACTCACTGCCCGAATGACTATCTGCAGAACGACCTCCTATGACCACCGACAGAACGGGGGAAAATTGAGGTTTGTTAAAATAATTTACTTAATGTAAATAGTCCTAATTGTCTGTATGCTGCAAAATACTAACTTATGATGTACCACAAATTGACCAAAACACACTATCTGTTATGTTTGTAAAGAAATACATAATCATGCAGTAGAATTGTGCAAAACTGTACAAGGAAATAGTGTGTACTCAACCCTATAATGTGGCTTTAGGTCATTTAAGTCTTTCTCATTTCACCTATTATGTAATTACATTTGCTTGATCTGTCATTCATGAGCCTAGTTATATATCTCTTCTCAAGAGTCATTTGAATAATTGGTGTCAAAATACAAGACAACACATGAAGCCAGCTATTTGCAAGTTTTCAAATTGCCAAAGATTAAATATAATTTGAATGAATGAAGTGAGATCAAGCCAGTTTTATGATGAGCTGAATATAAATTGCAATATTGTGCAAGAAAGACATTAGGTATACTTGCAATAAAATGTTTGACCTTGTATTTAAAGGCTTTTTATACAAATATTGTAGGTTTTCAGGTATATGTTTTCAATGCTTCTATATGTATACCTAAATCTCCATAGACCATTGGTAATCCTTTGACAATGCTTGTGTGTTATTTCCAAAACAGAAACTTGGCAGAGAGTCTGGTCTTTGTTCAGTCCATAGGTTTGTACATTTATGTTTAATGTGTGTATTATCTCAGCAGGGGAGCTGAAGTTTCTACCAACAAAACTCTTTTTAATCTGCTAAAGACCAGAGCCACAGAAATAAGAGAGTTTGAACGATCAAAATAGTTCCACCTTAGGACAATTCTCAATGCATTTGAATGGCACTTTTAGCTTGAGCAGCTACTTCCTGGAACTACTGAGAGAGCCCGTTGCTGTTTAAAAACTGGCACATTGTTGGAGTTGTCATAGCTTTGCTTTTCTACAACTCTGCTAAGGACCAGTAAGTTTGTGGTGGGTTACCATGACAACCAACAAAAGCTTTTTCTACCCTTGTTGTCCCATCTGTCAAATTTTTATTAGCACCACTGAAACTAAATGTTTAACCACAATTTCTTTGATCTGCATTTTGCCTTTTTAATTGATGAGATTATAGTGTATATTCCTCAGCTGCAACACAAAAAATGCATAGAAACGTCAAATTGGTTGATGGATAAAATTAGTTTAGGTTAAGTAAAGGTGATTGGAATTACTACTTAGCTACAAAATATAGAATGGGACCAAAAAAAGTGTACATACATTCACCAGATAACAGTGCAAATATTGTCTTTTAATTTCATCCAAAATACTCCCACAGCAAGATAAAATTAAGCAGAAGTAATTGTTAGTAGCTTTGAAATGTTCTGAAATAAAAACTCTTAATTGTGGGATTCACACATGTATTGTTGATTGTTACTTGCCTGGTGCATGCTTGACCCTTTGTGGACTGGTCTGTCCTACGCTCGGAGCCTCACTCACACTCTGAAGATGGAGACGCAAGGTTTTCTCTGCTGCTGAGGTGGTCTTTAGGACGTCCACCAACACATGACTGAGCTGCTCATTCACTCTCAGTAACATAGCCCTGAAAACAATAAAGAGAAATAAGTCTGTCATTTATTAAAACACAGCACTTTTTATTTTGCTTTTAACAGTTATGATTCTCATTCTTGATCCTTTTAATTCTTATCACTCCCAAAGAAAACTTTAACTACTTAGCTCGTTCTCTCCGTGTCATAGTGTCTTAACCATACAGCAAGCATATATTTATTTCTCAACTGCTTACTTTTAGAATTGTTATTACCTTTCAGTATGTGTGTCAAGAAACTCTGCTGTATCCAGTGCTCTTGACATTTGCCCTTGAGTTGGTTTTGCTGCAGATGCTACCACCGCCTCCTCAGCAAATTCTTCATCGCCTCCCTGCTTCAAGGCCTGGACGGGAAGCAGAGAAAATACAGACAGAAGTCCTGTCATTTTAAAGTTGCAAAGAACAAAGTAACTAAAGTGCAAACTCCTCGTTATGTATGGCTGTTTATGTAACCATTAGTAAAAGTGAATTCAAATCAGGCCAGCACAGAAACACTGCCCTTTTAGCAGCAAAAGACCAGAACAGAATACAACACAGAGACACTTTAGAGCAGAGCAAAACACTAGGTCTTTGTGCTACTATGGCAACAGGTGCACCTGAGCCTAAACGCTGTCAGGGGAAACATCGCCATCTGCTGAGGAGAAGAGGTAAACACAGCTTTTGGTTATCTGCAGTCACTGCACAGTAGAGCATCTGTAAGAGAGACTGAGCGGGTAAACAAGAGACAGGTACCAACTGTGTTGAGTGTGTTTTATTAGGACTATGTCTAATTCAATAAAATGGGAAACACAGTTTAATTCAAAAGGACAGGATGTCATTAGCTGTGTCTGTAATGTCTATTTCTTAGTTTATCTGGTCAGAGAAAGCACAAATCAATTAAATCTTATATACAAAGGCATAACAGGAGCACATCTCCAACCAAAATATCCAATTCTTCACTCGTCTTCTTGCCCATAGCCTTGTAAAGCAATGTACATTTACACATTGTACCCTTGTGAGTGTGTTCTTTCCCTCCAGTCATGTTTTCACCCTTTTGACATGTATGAGATGTTGCTAGCCAACCAGAAAAGCTATAGTGAGCATATTGGGAGATCCAAAATTAAACCAGAGAATGTTACTACGATTTGTGCAGAGCTTTCAGGATATTGCATGTTCAATATTTGATGCCGTATTTATAAAATCCTGAGGCAACTATTTAGATAACTTCAGATAAATCCACACAATACATGCAATTTGAATTGTGTGGTATGCTTTATCAGAGCCTATTACAAAGCACAAGGCCTATTTTATACATTTCATCATTACTCAGCTTTTACTATCATTGCTTTGGAAGGGAGCATCTCATTTTGTGGTGAGCACTGGAGCTGACAGCCGTGGGTATCACAGAGTTAAAGCCTAATCATGCAGTAAATACCAAGTGAAAGGCTAGCAGGCCTGAGATTAGCCCTGCCGTGACTGAAGTTCACTATAAAAAACTTTTGAATGAGATTAAAAGTAAGCATCACTGGGTGTAATTTAACTTTCATTTGGCAAATTATTTTGGCTGTAAGGTTTGCAGGAGGCTGGTATCTCAAGCGTGAACAATGAAGTTAATGATGTTGCAAAGATTTCCCATTCATTTCCTATGGACAATTACCAGTTCACCTTTACACCTGCTCAGGAGTTTACAACAGCTTTTTTGAATTATTCAAAATGGTCAATACAGCTTAAAACTCTCATTGACAAAAATATGTGCATCATAGCTATAACATTTTACAGAAGTGTATCCAGAAAATCAATAAAAAATATATATTTGGTCATTTATTTAATTATGCAGCAAAACTATATTATACTTGTTTATGGGTCATCAGAAATGGCAAAGAAAGAGTAAAGTAGTAAAAGAGTAATCCATATGTGCAATACCTGAAACAAAGTGTATGAGAGTATTACGATGCTGAATTGTAAGGCAAATATATTGTTTTACTTTACACACAGTTAATTACCTGCTTAAGATCCTTTTCAGTTTTGTGAAGCTCATCCTTTAACTTTTGAATCTCTGCATCTCTTTGTTGTAAATACCACTCCAGTCTGTCCCTCTCCGAGTCCTTGATCCATTCGCCGGTCACTGAAGCTCGTGGGGTCTCGTCATCTTCCTCCTCGGGCTGCGTCTGCATCGATGTACTGGTCTGACAACAGTCTCTGCTGATCCGGGCCAGTTCTGTCTGCTGTGCAAACTCCACTGACATCTGAACTATGGCCTGGCAAAAACAAATTGACAAATTGTCTTAAATAATATGAAAATACACAAACAAAACACAACAAGTATGCACAGTAAAGTCAAAAACCTACAACTTCAAAAATCTCCTGAGCAACATTTGGCCACCCCTTGGCTACAGTAAAGCAATATACACCGTATGCTGATAGTATTCAGGTAGTGTTGTTTCTAAACAGAAAAAGCTTGAGGCCATGCTCAAAATATTACTGTTACTATTATTACTACTTATCTTAATCATTTCTAGATCTGTTTAAATAGAAGCCAACAACAACAACAGGTCACATGTAAGTACAGAGGAAGGGTGTCGTAAAACCTTTGCCAAATCAATATGTAAATCACTGTACACTAGAAGGCAGACGATTTGCTGTGGAAACCCCAATAAGGAAAGAGAGTCTGTTTGAATAGAGCTATCTGATCCTCATCATTTAAATAAATAAATAAATAAACAGAAACATTGTTTTTTTGGGGTATTTTTGGTACTACCTTGGCCACTTCCTCCTCCACTCTATCCCAGTCCTGTGCCTGTCCGGACGCACTGGTATCTTCCCTAGTGTTGAGCTGTTCCTCCTTCAGCCTCCTCAGCTCGATGTTATGCTGCTCCTTCAATGCCTCTACTTCTTGGACATACTTGTGGTGCAGTGCTTTCTTCAAAGCCTGTAGCTGCGCTGTCAAACCAGCCGATCTCGTGGTCCAACCTCTCTCCGACAACTCCTCTTCAAGCTCCTGCTTCGAAAAACCATCAAGAAAATAAAGGTTAGAAAGCCAGCAGCTTTTCTCATGCGACTATACTTAAGCTAACAACATAGCCGCTATTTGACCACTTATAAATACACCACTTTGCTGTTCTTCCCCTGGCAATGATAAAGTGATAAACCAATGTTAGCCTTGTAAAGAACCGCTACTCAAAGAAATCCTTGTCATCCCTGTTAGCGTTGTACTTCCTACCTTCAGGGTACAATATCCAGGAATACAGTTTGCTTAAGGGCATCATGTCTTGTTTTTGCCACACGTTTTTATATTTTAATGTCAGTCATTTCCTGCTCTCTATCCGACTATGTTATGTATAAGGCTGCAGTGCCAAGCTAGTTTTGAAGTCTGTGAGCCAGCCTACTGTATATAAAGAAGTGTGTTGCATGAATGAATTGAGCTACATAAAAGCAGTCCATTTCCCGTCGGAAGAGAAACACGCCACAGTAGTGTGTTATGCAATGTCCGAGCTTTTCAATCATCAGAGACTCTTCCATCCTACTACTGCGCTGGAACAAAACTAAGGATTTAGGGCATGTTGTAGCCTAAAGCTGTAACTGCCCTCGCTCTCCTCCCATCAACTCCTGACTGTCATAGTATTTAATGCTTCAATTTGTATTAAGATGTGATATAGAATTTAAGAGAGTAAATAATGTCAAACCTTTAGCTCTTCATGTTGTGTCTGTAAATTCTCACAGCTGGAGATGTGTGCAGTTGAGGAACTGAAAGATATAAAAATACAACTCATCATTCATCAAACAGTGAATGCTTTAGTAATGTAATTATTTTTGGTTGTATTGTTTGCAGGAAGCTTGGTTTTTCCAATCGCTTAGGGCACTACAACATGGACAATCAAGTTAATCATGCTGCAAAGATTTCCAATTGGCTTCCTATTGGCAATTACCAGTTTACCTACCTACCTGTAATAGAGCCCAGGGACAGCTTCTGGCACTCTTAGAAATAGCTTTTTCACTGTGCAGCAAACTAGACTATTATATTTTATCTACATGCAGAATGATATCAGTATTCTACATATCCACAGTTTAAACATTAATCAACTCTATTGCTTTTACACAATTATTTCTTGCATAACAATTAAAAATCAACCTTAATCATGACCAACTTATAGCATTGAAACAAGGGGCTGAATTTTGTAATCACCTGAAGTGGCCAGTCGCCGCGGTGACTTCCTGTAGCTGTTGTTGAAGCATGAATAGCTCAGTAGCATATCTTTCTTCTGTTTCTGCAGCCTGCTGTTGGTAGTGTGCTCTGAGACGCTCCACTTCTTGTCTGTGGCTGTCTTCGAGCTGTAGCTGCTTCTCCTGGGCGTCAACTTTCAGCATTTGTATTTCTTTAGAAACAGAGGTAGACAGTGCAGCGGTGGCGACAATTTGATGTTCGCCTAGATCGCCCCGAAACGGAGGAGAGGAAGAGTGTAATTCAATATGCTCAACAGGGAAGCATTTAGGGTTCAAATCAATAGTATTAAAGTTTAATGAGAAAACAGGTCCCAGTGACACAAATACACTAAAAAAAGCTTACAATAATAACAATCACACTAAAAGGCTTTTTCTTCGCTTACATTGCTTCAATTGTAATTTTGGGTCAATATAGATTATATACAGTACTGTGCAAATATGCAAAATGAGCACACAGAAGAAGTATCTAAATCTAGTCACACACTTAAAGGTTTCCTCTTATTTCCCATCATTTCATCAGTGGTTGTAGGCTGCTCATATTTTTCTGTTGCTACTTTACTGCATTTCTCAACAGTTGCTTACAACATTTGCGCAGTACTCCAAGTCTGTCTAAGACATTTCAGGTACACATGTAATATGATATTGTGTATAATATGAGAGGTCTAGTTTTATTTAGTTAATTTAATGGTCCATTTGTCTATAGTCAAAATATAAATCCTGATGCATTTAGTCCAGAAATAAACTTTCTGTTCTTTCATAATTTCTAAATGTATCATATGGTATTTTATGTCTAATATCACCTTTGTCAGAGTCCTGGACACTGGAGACTTGAAGACGCATGTCAGATATCTCCTTTTCAGCACTGCTCTTTAGGTTATCATATGCATTTTGCAGCTCCACCATCTATAAGTAAATAACACATATTTCATAATACATTTTGTAAAGTCTTCTAATTATTCATGCCATGTGACAGAGAAGTCTGTTTACCTTGTCCCCATCATCCCTTAGCAGCATCTGAAGCTGAGAAAGTCGATGGTGCTCGTGTTCAATGCTGTCCCTGACCTGCTGGAGATCCCTGTGCAGCTCTGCAATAGGAATAATTCAATGCAACGTTCATGCAAGTACACTTCAGAAAAACCTTAAACTATTCAGTGACAAAACAAGATATAAACATAAAAGTGTAATTTCAGAAGCAATCAATATTCATATTTTTTAAATGCACTGTACCTCTGGCCGCTTGTATAACAGAGGCAGATTCACTGGTTTCAAATCTTTCACTTGAAGGAGGCGGTTGAAACTCTGTAACAATGCTTTTCTCTAAAAAATCTTCACCGAAAATTTTCTGAAAAGACTAGTGAAGGGAACACAGGGTAACAGTCTAATTTAGTGCCTTGGGAACACACAATGTTCACAATTCATAAAACCTCAAATCAGTTTTTTACCAAAATGATTTCACTGCATTCTTCAGACACAGCCTCTATCATGTTCTGGTATTTGGTCAACTGTGGAGCAGCTGTAAGGGGAATACAATAATAACTAAATATATTATAGTCATATTCACATTTTTAATTGTACATATTGTATAAGCATTGTCTATATGTTTAAATCTTTTTTCACATTTTTTTATGTATTTAAAAAGTAAAACAAATGTATATAAGATAGTCTGCTAAAGTAAAAATAATTATTATAATAATGTCAAACAAAGCTTTTTTTTTTCTAACAATGTTTTATTTTTGAAAATTTATTTAGATTTTTATTTATTTAATAATTTTTAAAATGCTTATTCTGAATAAAAAAAATACTCCCATTCCCACTATGGCTATAACAAACAAAAGCAAACAAATCAATGTAACTAAGAAAGAAACAAACATATGTTTTTCCATTACCACAAATAATACCTATAACAGCCCATTGACTCACCTTGCTCATGGTGGTCTTTCTGGTTGTGCAGTCTCATTTCCAGTGATTTCGTATGTGCGTCGCTCTCCTCCTGCAGCAGCTCCAGTTGTGCTGCGTGCATCTGAGACAAACTAATGCGCTGGGCCTCCATCTGCAGCCTGCACTCCCCCTGAATACAACAAGACAACATTACATTAATATGAATAAAAGTAATGAGTAAAGCTAGTTTTATTAAATACAATGTTAGTCCTAATCAGTTAAAATCAAGTTAAAATCAATCACTATCTACTGCATTTGTAATGTTTATATTCTGCATTGGTTCTGACTTTAAATATATTGTATGTGATGTACTTAATTAGTTAGTTTAATATTAGCTTTTTTTGCACACTCCTATTTGTAGTTTGTCATTGTACCATTTGGTGTTTGTGTTATCTCTAAGGGTCTGAGAGTACAATTTAATTTTTTTGGTATGTGCTGTACATGAGGCAGAATTGTTAATAAAGCTTTCAACTTTAAAAAACCATGCACAAATTCATATAAATAATAATAATAATAATAGCCCATTGAGTTCAAATTCAATCCTAATTTTTAGAGATAGCCATCCATGATCCATGTTCCGCCTGAGTGGTCCGCTATTACCAGACAACAAAAGACATGTCCTTCTGGATGCATTATGCATTAGGGCTTTTTGTTGGGGTTACACAATTATGAAATTGTGAGGATGCTGGCTTTGATGCCACGTCTTTAAAGAGCACTTGGCATTTTAATAAGGCTGTGTTTAACCCGCTTCACTGAGATATAATCACAGACAGCGAACTGAGCCGGGGAGCTGTACAAACCTGTGGCTTGTTCAATGTTGCTGCTTCAAAATGCAGATAAAGGAGACATATCTAACAGCCGCAATTACTGTATGAGCAACAGACCTATTGTGAAGTGTAGCAGGAATTGTGATTGCTTTTGTTGTCATATTTATTTAATCTTATAATTAATTAAGAAATATACAAGCTACGCCAAGGTGAGGCTAATCAGTGGTCACCTCTAGTATATTAACTATCTAACACTAGCTTGAAAAAAAAAATACTTTAAAGCAATCTTTATGTACTACTGTGAGTGATACAATGATATAACCCCATAGTAAAAAGATTCTTCAAATATTAAAAATAAAAAAGAGAAATTTACATGGCCTCCAGAATGGTCCAGTTCGTCTGTGGTGTGACGCATGCCAGGCTGGATGCGATGACCCATCCCATACCTGGTCACCTGCAATCAGTATTCAATTATCTCATGTTTTATCTAGTATATATAGACAAGTCACATAATAATGAATCACTTTCTGATTTGGACTGCAGACAGTACAGAGGACAGTAAAAAGCAGCTTGTGATGCATGTCTATATCTTGTGCACCTCAAATAAGAAATGGTGATACAAGTTTATTCATGCTGATCACTTCTGAATGTGATAAAAGTGAAGCAACTACACACTCATTTAAGGCACTTCAGGTTTGTTTTGCCAAAGGATAAACGAACTATCTCTGAGTGAAGTCATTCTAGATCGTGTTCCAACCCAGGAAGTGCAAAATCATGACAAAAACTCAGATGTGCAGATGGTGACAGATGCCAAACACCGTCTTTAAGTGACAGAGACACAGAAGAGACTGGGGGTAAAATGGCTTCTCACCTTAAACCCTTTACTCCCTGCAAGATGGAAAGAAACTAGAATGTGTACATTTCTGTAATGTAACAGTAATGATTCAAAGCCACTAGATATTCAACCATTTTGAGTGTGACCTCCATCAAAAGAATACACATAATAAATAGTGTATGGTAGCCCTTTAAAAAGTAGAAACAAGCAGAATACTGATGTCTTACACTCTGAATTATGCTCAAGATGCACTGTGTATGTTTGTCTGGATAATGTTGCAAAATATTAATATAAAATTGAATGGTGTGAGTCCCAGTCATATGCAAAACATATCTTTTCACACAGCACATTGGCTGTGCTGCTACAAGCTCCGAGGGAAAACCTGCAGTTGCTGGCAAATGTGCAACTGTGGCTGTTTATCACTACAGAAAACACATCTCAAAAGGTTCTATACTTCAAAATGCCACCTCTGCCTCAACATTAGAAAGCTCAAATTGCACCCATTTTGTTGAAGATTTTAAGAAACAGCAGTTCATGTGAAGCCTTCAATGCATTTTAAGACTTTTAACGCCTCTTCCTTTATCATGTCATTAATCTAACTTCAATAAGACAAACCAAATGCATTTTCCTGGCGATAGTACCAGTATTTCAAAGTGGGTGCCTACCTGTTTGCTAATGTAGTCTCCTTCTCCCGGGCTCTCGTCAGAGGAGTCCTCCTTACCGCGCCGTTCTTGTGAGTATGACATAACAGCAACCTGCGCGTCCGGCTCTGCAGCACTTGTAGCTCTGTGTTGCTCCGCTGCTGCTGCCTCCACCTCCTCCTCTCTGCTGCTGCTCACCACACAGCCCTGTTTTTGCCTGGCCCTCTGCCGCCTCTTGCGCCGGTTTGACCCAGAGGCGCTGGACTTGCGTGGAGAGGAGGAGGATGGACCCTCCACAGGTCCCTCCCCCGTGGACCCCACCAAACCTTGAGATGGAGAGCTCTGTGAAAGCCTCTGCAGCTCCATAGTTTGTTGAATTTGATTTCTCTCCTCTTCTATAGCCCTCAACCGAGACTGAAGTGTTTGTATTTCCCCTTGAAGCGGCTCGATCTGAAGCTGCTGACCCTCCGATTCGCAAATTGAACCAGAGTTTCCGTGGGCTTTCCGACTTTGGTCCAGTTCCTTGCCGAGGTTTTCATTTTGAACGATGACCTTTGCGTTTTCCTGCTTTACCTTCATCAGCTCTTCCTCCAGATGCCCCACTTTGCTCTCATTTATTGCTAGTTGCTCAGTGATCTCAGAAAGCCTCCCAGCCAAGCTTTCCTTCTCAATTAAAGTAACATTAAGCTTCTCCATTAACTCAGTAGTATCCTTTTCTATCACAGTTCTACTCTCTGAATGCTTTTCGTCCATTTTTATTTCACTAACCCTATCCTCCATTTTCTGAATCTGCATTTCAAGGCTGGATATTTTAGCCTCCAGCTCCAGTGTCTCTTGCAGTTTTCTCTCTTCTAGCTGCCTCTTCGCATCCACCAGACATGTGTACTCCTCCTTCAGCTCGTGATAGTTCACTTCAAAGTTTTTCTCGGCGAAAGAAAATGTGTTTTTCTGCTTCCCAATCTCCTCTGTGAGTTCGACCACTTGTTGCTGATACTGCTCATTGTCTGCTTTGAGGATCTTGATATTTTCATTTTTTAAATCTAGCTCCTCTTTCAAAACATTATTTGCCTTGGTTAGCGTCTCAATTTCAGATCGCTGCTCGTTCCACTTCTGCTCATTTTCTTCAGCCAGATTTTCCGGTGCTAATGTCTTCTCTTGCAAAGACCTTAGTTCATCCTCCATTCTCACTCTTTCTTCTTCTCTTTTCCTCAGCTCCTCCATCTCTACTTGAAGCTCTTTTAGCTGCTGCACCAGTTCGTCTGCTTTGGAAGTGTGTAAAGCTGTTTTAAAATCTTCCTTAAGTCCTAATATTTCATGCAAAAGCTCATCACGCTCTTTCGCAAATCCATCTTTTTCGCTTTGTAACAAGCCGACCTTTTCATCGTAACTGATCCTCAGATCGTCCAATGTTTTTTCATGTCTAATAGCAGCTTCATTCAGTAGATTTTCAGTATTTAGGAAGCTCTCTCTTTGCAGTTCCTCCCTAAGAGTTGTAAGCTCTTCTTCATGGCTAAACAGCAGCTGTGTCCTTAGTCTATCTAGCTCCGCCTCCTGCGACTCCGCCATTCTATCTAACACTGCGTCCTTCTCTCGCTCCAGCATCTCGAGCTTGATTTTATAATTGGTGATTTCCGATTCGTACTTCTCCTCTGCCTCTTTTGCTGTCTCATGAGCTGTGTCTAGATCTCTCTTTAGATTGTCAATAGTGTCCTGAAGATGTTGCAATTGGCTTTGATGGCTTTCCTGAGATATAACGTTGTGAGAGGCCAGCTCCACTTGTTCTTTAACAGAAGTAAGATCTCGAAGAAGACTTGAAACCTTTCCTTCAAGTTGTATTTTTTCTTGCTTGTATTGGTTTAGCTCTTGTATGTTTTGATCGTGCGTTACTTGTGATTGCTGTAACATTTTCTGAAGATGCATAATTTTTACATTAAGCGTCTCTACTTCACTAGTGCTAGCGGATAAGTATTGCATTTTGAGGAGTTCGAGTTCAGCTTGATGTTGCTGGGTTATTTGCTCAACCTTCGCCAAGTGTTGCAAATTCAACTCAGTTTTCATCTGGACTATTTGCTGCCCGTACATTTCATCCAACTCTGCCCTGAGCACTTCTAGCTTCTTCAAAGTGTCTTCTTGCATTTTCTGAATTGTATCGCTTTCCGACAAAGTCCCTTGGTGACATCGCTTCTGCAGATCTTCCACCGTTCCCATCAGCTGCAAAATCTCACTAGAAGACATGCGCTCCCTCTGTTTGGAAAGTGACAGCTCATTTTTACAGCTTTCAAATTCTGATCTCTCCTTTTCTAGGTCCAATTTACAACTGTTGAGTTCATTTTCACAGCTCTCCAGGTCAGACTTGGCGCTCTCCAAAGTTCCAAGGCAGCGTTCAAGCTCAATTTCTTTTGTGGCCATGCGCTGGCTGAGGTCGTGAAGGTGTTTTTGCGAGGACTCCAGCTCATCTTCGAGTTGGGTAATGGCGTCATCTCGTTCAGAAAGTACCCTCTCTCTATCCGCAATGATCCTATCTTTCATGTCAGACTGTTGCATATTATTTTCACCTGTAGTCTGCTCCACCCGAGTCAGTTCTTCTCGGAGCAGAGTCAGCGATTGCTCATGTTCAGAGATTATTGCACTTTGCTCAAGTAGTAGTTGATTTTTCTCTTTCAAATTTTGTGCAAACGATTCCTCAGCTGTCCTCAACTCATTCAAGGATTGCTCCTGGTTTAAAATAGTCTTTTCTTGTCCAACGATCAGCAGGTCTTTTTCAATTAGTGCTTCTTCTGTTGTCCTCCGCACCTGCATAGATAATAAAGCAAAATGGATCAGGTACATACAAGTTTGAAATGAGGTTGTTAATTCAGCCCTATACCTGCGCTCACTGGACTCTGTAGGAACTCTGTCTTTTAAAAAGCAACTCAAGACATTCTTTGTGTGTTTTAGATTCACTAGACTTGCTATGGGTCATAGGGTCACTATGACTGACTGTATTTTATTATAATGCTGTCTGAGAAAAGTGCTATAGAAATAAAACTTACTGACTTACTTAATTCATAACCAAATAGTATGATGAACTAAACAAATCTAACAAATGTATTCTCTGTAGATAGTGAAAAACTCTGACCCTGGAATATTCATCCAGCTCTAGCCAGCCAAGAACCACTGTGTCAGCTATTGATTTTTAGTATAATGCGTCAGATCAGGAAAGATTTCTTTGTACAGTGGTAAGATGTATGCTGCACGTCAACCCCGACACAACTTGAAAGCAGCATTAGTTCAAGGTTGTGAAAAGAACATATAAATCAGCTGCAATTACGGCAACTATTTCTCTGTGCAAATCCTGACTGATTTTCAGAAAGCCAAACATTTGGTTTTCCAGATGTGAAACAAACACAACTGTGACTATATTATTTATGTATTCATGTCTATTTAGTTATTTTCTGTCACACTTTTAAACAAACCATCAAAGTTGCATAAAAGAATAACCAACAACTATCTGGGAGCACAGAAATTAGGCAGAAAAACAGATGAGTTCAAGAAAAACAGGAAGAGAAGTAATTTAGATCAAATCTCTTGAAGACTTATAAGTGCAGCTAAAAAGGGTTTTCAAGTAAACTGGACTACTACTTACACTTATGTACAAAGCATTATATTTTTTTCACTTACCATCTCCATGTCAGAGATCTGCTGCTGTAGTTGGCTGATGTGCGCCTCCTGTTGGCTGCTCTGAGTGTATTGTTTGAGGACCTCAGAGTTGACGTTGTCAAACTGTTGCTGGAGCTGGACGAGCTGCTGTCGGGCCTGGAGCAGGTCGGCAGCTGTGCTGCTGTGACTGCTGTTTCTCAGAGTCTCACCGGCCTGAAGCTAAGAATCAAAATTTTCTGTTTAAGTATCCCCATTTAAGTATCCTGGAAAACTTCATCAATTTCGCCTATTTGTACAATAAATAATGATTCTAGACTAGTTCTTGATGTAAACGGGGGCAAGTTTTATACAATGCTTTGTTTCATGAAATTAAACAAGGCCTGTGCTGTCGTCCCCGACAGCAAAGTGTATATCGGCGAAAACGACCCCACACGTCTGCCCCGTACGTCTGCCCCGTACGTCTGACCCATACGTCGCCCCGTACG
>JAVQKC010141627.1:0-13824 GCA_036025475.1 Philypnodon macrostomus
CATTCTTCACAAACATCCAGACAAATCAAAAAAGTGATTAAGGTGCCCGTTGGTAATAGTTGTAGCAGACGTACGGGGCAGACGTACGGGGCAGACGTACGGGGCAGACGTACGGGGCGCCGTACGGGTCAGACGTATGGGGCTGTTTTCGCCGATATACACCTTGCTGTCGGGGACGACTGCACAGGCCTAGTTTTAGATTAATAATTAACACCAAAAATTACTTTAAAGATTTTTGAAAGGTCACAAAATGTATTCTCTGTCTTTGACTTTGATTGTATGTTGCATTCGGCTGCATTTTTAGAATAGAAGATCTGATAAGTATTGAAGTATCGTGATTGCTGGTCAGACTACTCGCTAATTGGGTCTTAAACACGCGTGTACAAAAGTTGTCCCATGTTCGTAAGTGTGAATGAGGCCCACTGACAGTTTATGAGTAAGAATGATGGTGGAGTGATTGCATTGTGCACACTCTAGGCAGGGCGCCACATGATTCAGAGCTGAGGTAATTCCCTGCAGTCCAAGACAGACCTGACTTAGTCAAAGATCTGAGCAACAGGCACCACACCATTTCTCCAAAAGTGTGTGTGTGTGTGTGTGTGTGTACCTGTACATGAATGCCTTTTTGTAGTCTATGTTATATGTCAGCTAGGAGCATCAGAACGATATGCATCACTCTTATTAGTAATGCAAGATGAACCAGTTATAAATGAGTGGAAAGCCCACATGTGTATAGACAAAGCCATGATGCAATAAATAGATACACGCACACACACACACTAATACACTGCATCCCCAATGACACCACTGCATGTGTAAGTATCACGTATCTGCAAAATCTCCAAGAGGGATCAGAAATATGTCATATCCTTCTGAGTGGGGTTCACTGAGGGGACAGGAACAGACGGGAACACAGGTATCATCAAAACAGTCCCTTACTGCTGGGCTGGGAGTATAAGAATTGAGTTTGGGGATCTTTTGGACTAAGCGATGGTCTTGGTTTTGTCATGTTACTGGCAGGTTGCAGTATATCTGAGTAATGTTTAATGAGGTTGTGTGTTATAGAAGAAGAAACAAGGGCATCAAAGGTATCTGTTGGTATTGTATAGTTTTCTTTTTCAATTCAATTTGATGTTCATGTCTTTACCTGTCGTGATATTGCACCTCTTGATTTCCAGTGAGGAATGTAGTGACATCAGTGGGAATGTGTGTGTGTGTGTGTGTGTGTGTGTGTGGGTGTGGGTGTGTGTGTGGGTGTGTGTGGGTGTGGGTGTGTGTGGGTGTGTGTGTGTGTGTGTGTGTGTGTGTGTGTGTGTGGGGAGGGCGGGAGGTGACCTATGTATAACTGCCCTGGGATAACTTCAGCACTCTTTGTCCCTTTGCAAATGTTTTGATGGGCCTTTTGTCAGACTCTCAACTTGTATAAACACATTTCTCATTTTGTAAGCAGGGAAGCCATGCCAAAAGGTGATGTTATGGTTTAAAGGTACTCTGGGAACATTGCTGCCCAGTTTTTCATTGAAGAAGCATTCAAGCATGTCGTATTAAACAAAGAATTTGGCATAGATCTGTGTTTACTAATTCACGTTCATCTGGAGGTATCTGGTTTGTTTTCTCATAGACTTTTTTTAATTTTTATTTCATGAACAGTTTTCATTGAGCAGCGAGGACAATAAGCGAAGCCAAAAGTAAAGCCGTTACTGGAAATGGCTGACAGTTATAACATGTCTAGCTAGGACCACCGAGGTTTTCACATCTAGGTGAAAAGAGTCAAGAGCTTTTGTTCAGGCAGCCACTATTTCACCGTGAAGAAATGCATTGTGTAAAGTGCAAAAAGAATGCAATGATTCACAAATCTAATCAAACTAGACTAGACTATAAACAGAATAGAAGCTGTTAAAACTGAGATACAATTATCCTTTAATAGAAAACTATGGCTCTTTTTGAATTTGATGTCAGCAATGTGTCTCAAGTCATAATTTTGTATTTTATTTAAGCTGAAAATTTCCCCAGTTTTCCCCAGACACACTTTACTCAAAATACCCTAGCAATGTAGCTATTTTACAGTAAGCAACGGAACACTTATAAAAGACCCTGTAGATCAGCCCTGACGTTTCATGTGTGCTGGTGAAGTGAACCACAGAGAGCGGTGTTAAAGACGGCAGGTTAAAGGTCAGGAAGCAGGTGTGCTACAAAAACTCTCTTTCTCACACACACACACACACACACACACACACACGCGCACACACACACACACACACACAGCAGCACAGAAGCACATACACAAATTACAGAGTACATTTTTGCAGGTTGACATCATGGCCCTGTCAGAATGATTGAGGGGAAGAGGACGCACATCAAAAGAGCAGGGAAAGAGAAGAGAGGGAAACATGGAGAATCAGCGGGACGTCCTGCTCCTCACCATGTGGTATACTGCCTGCAAGGTCTTTTATTCAGTACAGTTCTCACTCTCGAAGCAACAATTATACGAGTGGTGCTATTTGTAACAGTGTAGATTCCTGCAGTCTTCACAATACAAGCTTTAGAATTTAATACAAGCTTCCCATTAGTCCTTTGAATACGGACAGAACACTTTTAAAATGTGCAGTGTATTTGGTCATATTCATTATATTATATTGGCAGTCTTCCCTTTAGTATGCAATCATATTATGCATAACTTATAGAGATAGACATTTTTGCATTTTTTGTATCAAAGAAGACTTTTATTGTTCATTGACGAGAACAGAGCCAATGAGGAACTGGGTCTAAGATAATGGCACCCCCCAAAAGAAACTTCACAAATGTTTACAAACACCAGGTTACCATAGCAGCAGGTAGCATTTCTTGTCAGGCCTGAGGTGCTGTGAAAGCAGCTGTGACGTTTCCTGTTGCTGTGCTCCAACAAGAGAAATGTTTTTTTGAAATTCTTCTGTACTGAGGGCACTGCTCTGACACAAAACAATCATTCTACTGACTACATGGACTATTAGGATCCAGATCAGGAGCACTGCCAGACAAGTCTCAGGCCATAGTGGGCACCTTGGTAGTCATATGACAGCATTTATCTGTCTGGTGGAATAGTAGCCTTACTTTTTCCAGATTATTTTGTCCCATGTTGTGCTCTTCACATCACAAGCATGTGTATGCCGGTAGCTCTTATGTTTAGCTGTAAGGAGCGTCATGTGAGCCTCGATACATGTTCTAAACATGCTCTGTGGCGGATCCATATCCTGTCTCAGTATCGTCTGCTGGCAGCTGTGCCAGGCTCAGTGTCATCAGACTGTAACTGTGTCTTTGCTGCAGCTGGTGATTATGAGAAAGAGAAGCCAGAAGATGCGTCACTAGTAAACCTAAAGAGCAGGGTCCTCCAGTTTAACAGCAGCTAGTCATACGTAGAATTTCAACTAGAATTGTCATATTGTGATTGTTGTGCAGTTTTATTTGTATAGTTGTGTGTACATGGCTTTAAGGGTCTTTTTAAACAAGCATGTAGACAGTATTAGACTTAGTGATTAAAGGGAACGTTACATTGTATCTATTGTAACTACTCTTTCTCTCATTGGTCAATATCATTAATAGAGTTTAAAGGTCAGCACCCCTCACCTATCTCCCAACTCTGCCCCCTACATGACACCCCAAACAGATCCAGTGGTAGCAAGGTGTGAATAACTCCTGCCTGGCTCTGCTGGGCCATCAGAGAAAAAGACAGACAACCTAAAGGCCAACATCATGATTGTCTGAGCCACACTAAACCCACACTAAAACAATAATACAAATTCTGTACAGCATATTTATTGAGACTATTTTACACATGGAGTCAAATAGCATTTAATCTACTGTATGTCTTTGTTTGTCACTTATTACACTTATGTTGCTCTGCTAGAATTATTCCACCAATACACATGTGCTCTGTATATAGTTATTAACAGACAGTTAACCTTTAGTGTAAGCTTTTATAACCATAAAGGTTTCACTTTGGGCTACTAGAAGGGATTGTGATGTTATTTGTGACATTGTTCAGGATGCATTTGCATTCTAATTACTTAATGAGGAGGTTGAGAAAAGCCAATAAGAATTTTAATTGAACAATTGAACATGTAGTAATGCCACTTTAAGACAGCAGAGGGCAGCAGTATAGTATTTTTCAACCATGGTCTTTTTGCGTTGTCATTTTGACTGTATTGTTATAAATGTGTGATTTTTTTATATGATTTTATAGGACTTAAAGGCTTGTCTAGAAACATTGATGAACATGGGTCAAGACAATATATCTTGGTAAGGCATGTTCAAGTTAAGTGTAAGTAATTATTCATCATATTTAAATTCAGACTAATTAATTTCAATGATTTTAGTGTTGTTCACTTCAGTCTAAATGACATGATCACATATCACAACCTGAACAGCAGCACGTTTCTTCTGTATTGTCTGTTTGTACACTGACACAAACAGAACACCCATAGTAGTGTAATAAAGGAATAGCTCCTTATGATTATTTAAGACACGCCCAAAGTGTTATGTTAGAGTAATGAGGGATTAACAGCAGAGGAAGGAGTCACAGAGTTCACCATCATAAAGGTCACTCTGGCAACTATACATACACTGTTCAGTCATTTTGAAATGTTTAGTTAAAAGCATCATGCATCTTCTTTTTTCCTCTAATGGACAAACTCCAGGCTAAAATTAGGGGTCATTCAATCCCTGCACAGTAGAAGCCAGTAGAGTACTCTGGGGGCCTATAGGTTTGGACCATGTCCTGCTGTGAAGCTGTACTGTATTTTAGTGGTCATGTGTGTAAACAATTCTTATTCTTTGAACACTGGACAGTAATGTCTAATGTCTTAGGTCTGTCCTACCGACCAGTTTCCCGACATGTTCAGTCAGAGAGTCACATCATATCATTTACAAATGCAATTTTCATTAGACCTCACTATTGAGAGACAGCATAGAGCCAATCAGCAATATAACTATAGAGCTATCTCCTGTGTACACATTCAAATTGAAAGTGATTAGTGAATGAAGTTTAATATTCCTATGTATAGTATTTCTCTACATATGTTCTCCTAGTATTAAACAATGGGTCTGGTCCTTTTATCCTCATGTTAGTGTGTGTAAATGTAAATCTATGCAAGTCCAGAATGCACCTGTTCAACTGTGCTGTTTTTGCATTCAGATGCTTCAGTGCTGCTCTGAGCTGAGTCATGTTCTCTTTTATGAACCAGCAGCTAGTGCTATGCCCTTCTAGCTGTGTGTATCTGTGTGTCTCCGTCTCCTCTGAACCCTGACTCAAGTAGAAAGATTAAAAGCTCATCAGTCCTATTCATGCTCTGCTTTTGTTGTGGGATATTTCTGTCTTTCTGTTTCCCACCTCAGCCTAAAAATCACTGGCACAGGGCGGTAGTAGGATGTCAGGTCCTTATTCTGCAACAGTAGATTTGACAGAGACACCATAGTACACTAATGAAGTATGATTGATTTGCCACTTTTGTGTTCACGCAAATTAGCCACACGCTTGTGGTTTAGGTATAGTTTAGGATGATTGATCCTTTTACCATGTTTAGCTTTTGTCACCTTTTGGGGGAAAAACCTCAAAGGACATCTATTGTACCTCACTAACCTTTTAAATAGATGGTGACATGATTCTCTCAATCTGACTGCAACAGGATAGAGTGTAAAGACTTCCACAATCTCTGCCTTCAGCTTCATTGACTTAGTCTTCTGAACTCCACTCTGTAAAAGTCACTCCCTTTAAAGCAGTCTCACAAAATTGTCTGGCGTAGTCCCGGCTAAAGCGAGTATATGAAGTGCCAGAGTTGTATCAATAAGCCGTGACATTTCTCACCACTGCCCTGTCAGCCTATCTTCCTGTTGGCTGTGCACATACCACTGTCCACTCAAATAGGATGGACTGGGGAAAATGTTACTAGGTCATCATAGAAAATAGCTCTATAATTGGACATTTCATTTAGTGTATGCAGAAGCCACAGTACTGAGAGCCACCTTAAGCCCTGTCATCCCCTCTGTAGCACCATGTCCATTTCTATGACAACAGTAAACAGACAAGCCCGCAACAATGGAAGCTTAAGCTCAAACAGAGTCCGCTGTGCGCTTTATTTTTTCCTTCTGTGCTCATTTAGCATCAGGCTGCCACCTGTGTTTTGATTTATCCAATCATGTTACATATTCAGTGAATGTCACAACCATAGCAGAGTCCTCATGGGAATGCAGCATAGACATGAGAGATCAGATTGGCACACTATACTTACTACATACTACTGATGTATGTGGTATGACAGAGTAATATTAAATCAGGACATATGTAGTTCTAAAAATCTAAATCTCACGGTTCAGACATGATAACGCTACAATTTGACATCTGACCTTCGTTTATTGGCTCCTGCTGCATCATGGGAATGCAAATTCTACTCATAGAAATGTCATTTGCAAACATCGACAGTTTTTTTTGCAGTATTTTTCTGTTAGACTTCCCTGTTGTATTTTCTCACATCACGTCAGAGCAGGCAGCCATTATCTTCAGCTGATAGTTGTTCATGCACCAGTCCTCTAGCCCTGCTCCACACTGTTGTGTTGTGAACATTACTCACCTCTACACTGCACAGAGATGAGCATTGACTGACTGCCACAGCAAATCACAGCGTAGAGTTCAGCCCAGCCGCAGTTTAAGGATATGTATGTCAATTATTAATGCGGCTGTTTCTGTGGTAATGCACCTGGGGAAAGACCGGCCTGAGCAAAATGAGCAATAAAACCGTACATAAACATAATGGAATGGCTGGCCTCTGTATAGGATCTAACATAGGACTGATTACATGTGGAGCTTGTACTGAGCATGTAAAAGATATTATAGTTATTAAAAACACATTCTTTCACTATTTTTTTACTAGTGAAGAAATGTAACTGTTGCTTATTATATCGGCGAAAGGCAATATTATGGAATCACGTCGGTCCGCGTCTACAGATCCTACATGTGAACGTGATAACTCCAAAATGAATTGCCAGATCAGTTTTACGCACAGGTACATATCCTAAAGACGCCGAACTGGATTGATTGTGGTGCTTCTTCGATGAATATTAATTAAGTAATGAATGAATGAATTCCCTAAACTATGAACGCAATTACTCAAAAAGTCTTTTTCAACTTTTCAAGACAGGTACATATCATGAAGACACTGAACTGGATTGAGTTTGGTACATCTACGATTAGTGACAATTAAATAATTAACTGATTCATGCCCTGAAGCACTTAATCCTGCTGAACATGAACAAAATCGCATGAATTTTGGCACAGTGATCCAGGCTAGTGTATATTACATTAGTGCAAATTACAGAGGTCAAATAAAGAATGCCTCAATAGCGCCGCATGTTTATGACCCCTACTTTAGCAGAGAGCAATGAAATTTGTGATTCTCCACATTGTACCCAACATAAAAGATTATTATGGCCGGAAATTGGTCATATTGGATTGAAATTGTCAACTAGACTGATGCTTGTTATGGTTTGGCCTCTTCATTGCTCGTTAACAATATAAAAACCCTTAGAAATCACACAATGTCTGATTAAGGTGCCCGTTGGTGCCAGTTGTGGCAGACGTATGGGGGCGTTTCACCGACTTACACCTTGCTGGCCTAGATTAGTAGCATGGAAGTGTCACTCTGAATATGTGTCATATCTGATTCTGCCAAATCATAACAAATGAGGATACTCAAATAAAATACATGTAACATATGCCAGGACCCTTGCCTAAAAATATTGCCATCACTATTGATTTTGTCTTTATTTGTTTTGCACTTTTTGAGTCATTATTGAGGTACCTGCAGCTATGGTTTATTTTTCACTTAAGAGTTTCTGCCGAAGCACCTGCTGCCCTATCTTTCAGTGCACAATCTGTTTCCAGACTATTTTCTCTTCTCTTGACAGCGGCAAGAGAGAGTGAGGCTGTGTGTGCGTTGGACAACACTGGCGTTTCTCTGTGGGTATATATAGTGCTCTTTTCCCAGAGCTGCCAGCGTTTGGTATTCAGTGAGAGAAACAGGATACCCCACAAGCTGCAACAAGTCCTGTTACCATAGGCACTGACCATGTGGGCCTGGGTCCACTACTCTCACTGGACGTCCCTGCTGACCCCACTCCGGACACTCACTGACTTAATTAAATAGCTACTTCAGTAACTTAGTGCACACCTTACACACAGTAAATCTGCAAAGCATTAGTCATCATTGTGTTACCATGACGACTCTTTGCTCACGCCTTCCCTTTCCGCTAATGCGCAGTGTCCCAAACCTCCACAGTGAATGTACCTGGCTCATAAAATATACATATTTGTTTGTTAACGTACAAATATACTGCACCACACATACATGAGCCATCAAAGTCTATAGTAATTCTAATAATGTGTTTTATAATTAGCTCTTTTCGGACAGATACGCTAGAATAAGGAAGGACTAATGTTTTGTTTTTCATCATAAAAGAAAATATGATCGCAACCCCACAAGCCAAATGGTTATGGTCTCAAGACGCATCAGTAAGAGATACTATTCTCCCAGACTGATGTGAAATTCTGATTGCATAGACTTTCATTACACTGGCAGCAAAAATAATGGCGTGGTATCGATTTCTGTTCGGAAGCAGCCTTGTCTCTTGGCATTACACCAGGTTGCAGGTCTTGAGTGTTGGACTTTATGGCAGACCTTTATTGGTTATGAGGGTCCACTAACAGCTATACAGTTCAATGAATGACAGGTATGGCCCATCAACCTCTCGCCAACTCTTTGTGGAGATTACAGCATTAATGGGTGGATGTCATTGTCTTACTACACCTAGCCTCATCAGAAATCTGCCCATTGACCCTGTAAACGTGAATTAAGACTAGTCTCTAAGACAGACTTCTAATCCCTGCTCAAGCCCAATGTGCCAGAAGCTTTGTGGTTTATTGTGTGTCTGCGTTGATGATCTCTGCCCCACTACCCTGGAACTGTCAATCATCAGAAAAGACACAGAACGATACAAGAAGTCAGGAAGATTATGATTGTATATAGTTTATAGTACATTCCATCACAATTGTTCTTTATATGCTGGAAGCTGAGCTGACTCATCTGTAAGAATGACAATCTAATAGCCATTTCAATCAGCAGTTTTTACACCTTGATTGTGCAAATTACTTCCATACGTCCAGAAATTGCATTTTGTACTGACCATGTACACGAACAATACATTTCTACTGACAACAAAGTCTATTACTAATGGTGTTGGGTGACTGCATCAGAGGAGATTAGCCGCAGCAGAAGGCGCCCGCTCCTCCAGCCCACTATCATAAGAATAAACAGATTAACCTGTCACTCCTCCTTGGCTCACGACCAAAGTCCTTTAAAGCTGCATCTGGAGCGTGCCGGTGCATCCGTCCGTTTATTAAACAGTCTAAATGCTAAAGCTAAAGTGATTTGAGTTGCTCAATTTCATGGCCTGATATTTTCCTGTTGTCCTTAGTAGGCTGGAGCCGGATGCTAGCCCCGTAACTTGACCCGGCTCGTTCAGATACTGTATGCCTGTGCCTCGGGTTCTCATGGCCACGCTGCCCTTTGGAAACCCCCCCCCCCCCTCCCAGCAGAACCAGCCAGTCTGACCCGTCATGTTATACCCAAGTCCACTCGCTGCAGGATGGTGTCAAAGCTCAGAATCACATGAATTATCACAGGTCCTTTGATGTGGTGGAAAATTATCTACGAGACTTGTTGTGTATCACATTATGCCTCCATCAGCGAATTCACTCAAAAATACATGGGAAGTTATTTTGCTCCAACTTTTTTCAAACAGACTAATCAGATCTTGGTTTCAAATCAAAGCAATCCAATTGGATTAAATTAAGATTGCAGAGGGCCTTCTGTATTCCCTCTGCCCAAGTTCCTAATCTTAAGTAATTAGCTACATCCTTGCGCTAAGGCAACCACAACAGATTACACACCCCTCTCTAAGTATTCTGCAAGTCACTTTACCGATCCATTTCTAACTACTCAATACAGAATAACAGCAGGCACATATTTGAGCTAAATGTATGTAAATGTAACGTCACCGGGAAATGCGGACATCTCGCAGGCATTCGGACACACGCACAGCCCTGACATATTTGCATCCACACTACATGAGATGAATATCCCAGTCATGTACCAGGCTTACCTCTTTAGTGACTGTGCTGCTGTGCCTCTGCAGTGCCACTGGCAGTGCCTTCAGCTTCAGTGTGTGAGACGAGGCGTTATCCTTAGCGTAAATGTTGGCTCTGCTTCTCTCCTCCGTGACAGAGAGCGGCTGGTTCCCTCCGTCCTTGCCTGGCCCGTGCTATCCAGGTGGTCTGATAAGTGGCAGAATGAAGAGGACTGTGTGCTGGACTGTAGTGTGTGTGAGGGAGAGGAGAGACAGGAGAGCTGGTGCAGTTAAATTTAAACCACCCTCTCTTCTGACACCTTGAGCCACTGTGCTCCCTCCCCTCTCACATACACACACTGCTCTGCCATATGGCCCCCGACAGAAGACTGAGCCCTTGGAAGTCTGTGATTGTCCCTGAGGAGCAAAGGGGTGGGGGGAGGAGGAATACATGTACTTGTGCTAGTGCCTCATTTTATTGAGCAAATACATTAGAAATCTGATGAAACCCAATATAGGAAGACAGAATACTGTAGTTTTTATCCTGGTGTAGGGTGGACTTGCACCAGAAATAGTAGCGAGCGATGTGCTTGTTTGAAAAGTGGGTTACTCTGTGAGAGACATGAGGGTCACAGACAGTTGAGATATGTGGTGCCTCCCCTCTGCTGACGTCAGAGCCATAATAGAGATTATGAGCTTTGTTCACATTCAATCAGCATGCATTCGACTAATATACTGAAATGATTGAAAGACTTCTAAACACGGTGGCAAAGGCGCGGAGATGACTTTGAAAAGAGTGACCTGCGGATAAGTGTCTCCTAAGTGCGTCTCTCGGGGCTTGTGTGAGACCTGAATTGCGTCACTATGGAGTCCTCCAGCTGTCAGGGCTTCTTCTCCTTGACATTCCTCCATAAATCTCCTCTGTCTCTGTTTTACACCCTGATTTACCCAGGTGTGTGTCGCACCAACTCACTACTATCTTTTCTCTACAGCTTTATCAGACACAATTAGTGCTGCTCAGTTTATCACATCATTGCATCAATATATGCAAGTCTTAAATCTGTCCGTGTATTTAACGTCTGAAACTAATTAGGTTCTGGTGAGTTTACATTTAACCCCAGTTGTCCATATCTAATGTAATTGTTGAAGCACAAAAGTATTGTTAAATAAAGAATCTTTTGACCCACAAATCAATAATAAAGTAGAAATGCTCACAGGCACTTGAAGTACAGAATGCATACCCCAGTCTTTACGTTGTCTTTGTGCCATTGGGTTTGTGGAGAGTGCAAGTTAATTGAAAAGAAGTGATTGAAGCTCTGCTGTAGTTTGGAGAATGACTCATTGAGGAGAGAAAGAGAATCGAGGAAAATGCTGAGTTTTTCAGACGCTGGAACAAAGGAAGTGACTCAGCTGTTCTGCACTTTTATGAAATAGGAGCCACACCTGCACCAAGATGTCTGATGGTAAAGTGTTCACGTCAGACTTTATGTTTCATTTAACACTGAAATATATCTAAACAACCATAACATGCAAGTGCTCTCTGTTGCATCATGGACATATGCCATGTCTCAGTGGACGTATGCACAGTTATATTTTAACACCTTCACTCCTGGCACTCAGCAACACATAGCTGTTGATCCCTGTTGTATGTATTAGAATTCGGAGGCCATTATATCGGCCTAGCTGCTTAAGAGATATATGTCAAGGCTGTATATCCACTTCAGAATAAAATCAGGTTGTGTTCTGGTAGCTACATTTTAAGTGTAATCAAACCATAGAAATAATGAACTATATAGTACTTAATATTGGATTTTTCATGTAAGACATTGACTTGAACAAAGGCAAATACTCATCTGCAGAAGGTGAATGTGTCTTACTATGTGTTTTTCATTTTCTAAAAGGTACTGGCAGTCAGCCCATAGTAATATTGATTGAATTATACCATTTATGTTCATGTGATGAGGCGCAACGTGTGGAAAAGTTCCTTATGAAGTGATTTGTGGTTGAAGGCTGAGGTGCAAAAGTCCGCATTGGTTCACCACAAGACTGTAAATATATCCTAGATGAGACAGATGGCCGGGGACGCTCTCACTAAATAATATTCTTCTCAAGTCTCGACGTTCGACAGAGCAGTAACACTATCCCGGTCACTAATCACAAACATCACAAAATTAACCTCAGTGACAGCTCTGGAGCAGCAGTGAGACACAACACGCATGCAGCCCCCAAGTTCCCTCCCAAGCATCTCTCATCACTCACACGTGGCACTGGCATGAACGTAACGATCAATAAGTACTGCTGAATGAGTGGGGCAATAAGATGTGAATGCCACTGTTTACTACATATACTGCAAAAATTAGGGCATCTGACTTTTGGGTGAAATTTGCAAACATTGGAAAGTGTACATGCACACAGTAAAATTTGCAGCATATCAGGAAAGGAGGCAATATAAGAAGATTGATGGTAATATATGGGTTATATTGCATTTTAGTATCATTCTGTCCATTCACACAAAAGTCAGATATCCCGAACTTTTGGACTAGTATGAAATATTAAATGTAATCACTGTAATTTCTGTTTTCTCTTTTTGTAGGCTTGCCAAATCACTGTCAGTTATGCTGCCTCGAGTCAAGATGGCCAATGGGAAGGACTGGTTTTGAAGTCATGAAAAGCCCAATAGACCACGATTTTTAGGTATCAAGACTGTGGGACTGTGGGACATTTCAACCAAGACAAAATAACAATGATGTAATTCATTCATCAAAAAGTAAAAAGTAAAAAGTATTTAGAGTCTCAAGACCTCAAATGTTAACAATAAAAGCTTATATAATTACTCACTATTAAACGCCCTTGAATTAAACAAACTAACCCACTTTCTTTGGTGTGTGTGTGTGCCCACTCTCCACTGTGTGTCCCATCCACATCCATCTCAAAGGCTGTTTTTCAAGTCTCTTTACGATTCACACACCCAGCCCGCTCAATACACTGCGCCATCCTTTACCTGAGAGCGCCTGTAAATGAGTTTTGCTGGACACATCTCCCAATGGTGAGAGCTTTTATACAACTCCAGTGTGGTTTTGTAGTGTTTGTGATGATGGGCTAAATGATGCCATAGAGGATGTATGTGGTTGTGTTGTGGGAGGAGCTGGAGTAGTAAAAAGCATACTTAAGTAAATGTATTCAATGTTAATTAATGATGCTTATCTCTGCTCCCCTCTGAAAGCTTCCAAATGGAGGAAATGAAGAAAATCCCTTAGTATCTTGTGTTTATGTCTTTACATGTGCCCCCTAGTGTTAAAGCCCGCAGAATGTACCAAGAGACACTTACACCACTGAGGAATGGTCACTATGAAGTAGATGAGAAAAGTCCTCTTTAATTTGATTTTTATTGAAGGGTGATTTGTTAGCTGCAATGCAAAACTTTTCCACTGGGCCAAGCCAAGTTCATGTCATAAAAGGTGGATTTATATCAGACACACTGTACACACTGAGGGGAGCCAGTGAAACTCTTCCTCCTCCTCTCCCTCGGCATTATGGGAGTGCACGGTTTAAAAGTGGAGGTATTTACGAGTCAGCACTCTCCTCTAGGGTTCCTGGAGCTGACAAAACACAAGGCTATGGGCTATTTAATCTCTCTCTCTCTCGCTCTCTCTCTCTCTCTCTCTCTCTCTC
>JAVQKC010141652.1:0-20673 GCA_036025475.1 Philypnodon macrostomus
GGGTCAAAAATGCAATGAAATGCTTTGGATCGGAAGACCCGTTAGACTCGCTAAGATAGTCATGAAGTACTAGTAGCATGCAGTAATAGTACATGGTAAAAAGTGTGCAAAAAAAGAGAACTTGCATAAAATACTGCAATAATATTGATATTGCACCTCAACATTACATTTTCTCAAGTCTCGAACCTGGCTTGAATCTGTGCCTCTCATTCCTGCTCCAGCTCACGTTTCTTTACCTTCAGAAGCAGTGACACGTCAAAAAGTCACTGCTATGGCTGACTCTGTACGGCATATGGTGCACTTCCAGTCTTAATTACAGCCCCCGGGGGTAACCACTCCGCTAAACATCCACCGTGTCAAATGTCTAACGTCGAGGTCACTTTTGTCCTATAGCCAGGGGTAAAAGGAGGGGGTCCCTAGACAGTTGTGTGGGCTCAGCTTTGTCCCAGTGCCACGTGGGTCAGTATTAAAGCCTTGTTTAAGAGGATTTTCAACAGATGGCAGCCATTGTTTTTAGGATGTGTTTATTATTGGAAAATGACATGAATGGTGGCACCAGTAAAATGCCCTATTGTTTGGCTAAAGACTTGGAATATCAGAAGTAATGTTCTTCATTTATCAGGTCACTTCACTGGAACAAAGAGTTGAGTGCCCATTGTTAAAGCTACAAATAAAAAAATATTAAAATTGACCATCTGACCATGTTCTGTGACGTGAAGTATGTTATTTGTAGATCTGTAGAAGCCAGGAAAGGGACTAAAGTAAAACTCGACTGCTATTGGTCAAAGTGGTAACCCACAAAGTCTGAACTGATGTTGCTGTAGCGGCCATGGGAGGGGCTATAAGAATGAAATATTTAAATGCTAGTTCTGAACACTATGACCACTGAGCAGAAAGAATGAGCTATTGTGGTTCAAATTGCCAAAAACCACACTCCACATATTTCATCTGTATCTTCTCTTTCTGGACTCCGCAGATGGAGAGGGGGTGGTTCATGTGTGTGTACGGTACCCATGAGTTTGCATATTTACATATCCAGTAAACACACATCATTTTGAACCTCAAACACAGCAGTGGGTCTACTAGGGAGGGACTTCTGTAGGAGTATCTTTTTTCAATGCAAAATATAGTCAATCTACAAGTGGCTTTTGGATCTAGGACCTCTCTTATTGCCTTCACAATAAATAAACTACAATATGCAAACAAACATTTTACTACCTCAGCATCCCACGATTGTTATAAATGCATTCTTCATTTTCTCCACAAGATGTTATTGCCTGGCCTTCCACTCCATTTAGTAACTACTGTTCATTCCGTTTCTTTTCAGTGATGCATTGTGGGAATACAACAATGCACACTAGTCAGTCAGTTGGGTTTCAGAGACAGCCTTTGATTGTATGTATAAATTGGCCAGGAAGTTGGCTGTATAATTAATAAAATGCACCTTTACAATGTCAGGATTATATAGGATAATCTTATGGAGCATGCACGCAATGCCTGATATGCTCTCTTCTTCCATACCCCGCACACCATACAGAACAAAATACTGATGCACCTATAGTGGAACAAAATGTAGCGAGAAATGTGGCTTTGTGCTGAAACAAATCCTTTTCCAAAAGTGGATTGTCCACATCTGAGACGAGAGTGAAGAAAAGAGAGAGAGAGGCGGCTGGGAGGGTGTGTACGAGATACAGACAGCACGAGCGCGGGAGGGGGCCATCCAGTCAGCAGCGCCGAAGACAGCATCCACAGCTCCACGGTCCGCGCGCCACGGGACACTATACATCTCTGAAAAAATGGATGGGACCAAGCCAGCCATGGAGTCCACCGCCGAGGAGAACCAGGACGAGGGGCAGGAGAGCAAAGGTAGACATTTTCGCGCGTTTTTGTCTGTCTTTACTCCAGCCGCTTTTTGCGCCAGCGTCTTGCAATGGCGACACAATAGCGTCGCGCTCCGTTTCTCCGTGGGTCATTAAATTGACTGTGATTTGTAGGGATTCCCCCCCCCCCCCACATTGAGTGTTATTCGAGTGGGCGTGCGTGATGAACGTCGACCCTAGATGCACGGTTTTGCTTCATGGAGCGTGCAGTAATGTCCATTTGCATTGCTGCGCCATTACGAGCGCCTTTGTGCGTAATGAGCGTTTGATGAAGGTACCGTCTGCAATGTTTTTGCTTCAGGTGTGTCCTCTTCACCAAGCCCCCACCCCGTGCCATTTAGTCGACGGCGTTTCTCCGTGTGTGTCCGACGTGATGTTGTAGCGCGATACAATGGGATGCACTTGACGCATAGGGATTGGTGTGTCCATCAATCACCAGCGTGTATTTATCATCTTATAGGCCTACATTAAACAAAGCAGCAATCACGTGTTTTTGGATAGTTTCAGTCTAGATTAGTGCGCACAATGGGCCTTTGAGTCGTCCATGTCAAGTGTCAGGGGCAGATTCGCTACATGTATGGAATATAAATTAGATTACTCTCCAATGGCGGCTAAATAGGATTATTATTAGGCTCAAATTAAACCCAGCTGTGTGTTGGAATGACGAAGGCGTGTCTTTGTGCGTTCTCTAAAGTTAGATTTGAATTTATTGCCTGCTAAAATGTCATCCTTCAGATTATAGACAGCTGTTGTCAGTAATGAGACTGGGCCATAATTTAGTTGTTGGCTTGATAAAAAGACTATGCACTACTTTTCATATACAAATAAGGATGGGTAGGGCGGCTAATGTGGTTGTGTTGAAATATCTTCACAGATTCAAACACAGACTTCAGTATTGCTCCTGTATTTTCAGTGTTCCCTATGCTCCCTACAGCCACCGAGTCTGCAAAGTTGTGTTTCACCTGATGCTCCTTCATGTCTGATCAATGGGCTTGCAGGTGCTCCACTGTGAGCCTTTTCAGTGAGCATAAAGTCTATGTGGTGACTGCCATTTTGAACGCTGGACGATTGATTTTGCGATGAAGAAATAATGCTCTTTGGCTGCATTTGCTTTTTGTCACCGTATCGCTAGATATAATTGGCAAAGATTGGAAGTGTGTAAAATAAGCGGTCTATAAGTGATTTGGCTCCATTCACTTTTGCCAGTTATAAAGAAAGATACTATGTCACATGCTTAAGGGCTTTACAACTCAACCCTTGCATGCATTCCATCCATTCAACATTATGGGAAGAAAGTATGCACCATTAAGTCGTGGACCACTGGGATGTCCCTCAACAGCCACGCCATTACGTCACCCTCCTGAGGTGTCATATTAAGAACAATTTGCAGGCGGCTTGTATTGACAGAGCAGGAGCTGTTATATTTATAGTTCCTAATTAACCCTCTTCAACAGTAATCACCATTTTACGCCCTGAAACAATGATCCTCTAGGCCGCGAAGTGCTCCAGGTGTGAAGATTTGCAACCAGGTCCACCCACACCACTGGACCGAAAATAGACTCGACTGGAGGATGGCCTATTTGTCGTTGGCGTAATCATTTGACATCTGGATTGTAACCATAAGCTTATATAGCACCGGTTTAAGAAGCTGAAGATTTACAGTGTGGGGCTAGAAGGCGAGAGCTTGTCATGTAAGGAGCTTGAGCCGGTGTGTGCCAAACACGTAATAAGTGCATTAACCAAAACATTTGCCTAAAGGAGCCATATTATGTCTTGTTTATCTCAGGAGTAGCATTTTTTTTCTTTTTGCTGGTGCATTTCACTTTAAGTCCCTCTTTCCCACACTGGCCCTATCCACATCACCGCTACAGCCAATGAAATAATGTAATAACAAGATTGATTTCAGCTTGTGAGAAGGTGCCTTGAATCAACATCGAACACCAATAATAATACATGATAGAAAGCCAGTCCATTTATCACAATAGGGCCCCTTTAAAAGACATTGTGTTCAGGTTTAATGTGTAGCAGTTACCAATGCAGTGCCATATGTTTGTATTTTGTTTAGCTTGAAAGCGCTTCCTCCATGGCTTTGATTACACTACTAGCATATCACGGTGGGATCTCTGCATGACACCAAGCCTGAGCGTAATTACAAACTCGAAAATGAACACCAAACACAGACACGGTATAATCCCGGCGCTGCTGTTTGCACATCGGTATGGATTGATCTTTTTGCTTGATTGCTTCCTATAATCTCTAATCTGTGAGTCTGCCCTGGTCTGATCGCATTCTCTTTTAGCGACCATCAAATTTCATTATAATTAGAAAAAACATACATATTTTCATTTTTCATTTCTTTATATCTTAGTAGATCTCCATGCAATTTTTCTTTCCCCCCAAAGTGGCTGTGTTGCCCACGGTTACATAACACAGTAGCCTCGTTCGTGGTGTTCACATCGGAACCATAGAAGATTACATCATTGTCTGGAGGGGTGCAGGTTTTGTGGAGTTGTTCGCATGAAAGGGCAGAGCAGACAGGCCCACAGAGATGCAGTTCACTGGATGCCCTTTCTGTAAGCTACAGTTTGCAGAACGAGGTGGATTTGTAGACAGTGATTGTTCCCAAATACTGGCTCTAGTGGAAAGATATCAATCAGTGTGGCCTTTAGATGACCAAAGAACTGTCAGCTCTAGGCAACAGACAGGAGACAGGGATTGTTGGGGGGGGGGGCTAGACTTTTTGTAGTTTGAGGTTAAGTCCTTTGCACTTTTGATTTTACAATTTGACTAGACTAGTGTCAGTCAAACATCCAATTCCACTCCGTACCGTAACACTGGTGGTGGTAAATTTGCCCTTGTGCACACTGACAAACAGGTAAGGTGGGTTAAGTGTCTTGCCCAAGGACAGTATAAGTTGGTTGGCGTGGGAATCTACAGTGAAACAACATCCTCCTTGACTATGACCACCATCTGAATGCCGTCCCAAATTTCCAAATTCTATAACTTTTTAAAGAAGAAGAATCTAGCTAGTACTTTTTATCTACTCCAAAAGTGAGAGACAGAACCACTTTTGTTGCTGACACATAAATATTGACCCTTCTCAATTCATGCATGACATACTTTTATTTCCAGCACACACATAAGCCCTGATAATCTTTCTGGATCATTTTTGTGTTGAAAATTTTACAATAGGCGATACAGTCCAAGTTCAGGGAGAAGTGAAATCTGTGTGAACCACTTACTGTGTCTCTCGCCTTAAGGCACCACCACAACTGAAGATAAGATCAAATGATATAATGTAGAAGGCTAGTGTTGACTCTTCTGAATGCCTTGTAATCCACTTTACTGCTCTGCTTTGTTGTCTGCTGAGTTGCTTTGACATAAACACATTCAACTATATTTACTTCACAAGAGATTGTTCGAAATTGCTACGTGTCTGCAATACTGAAGAAACTTAAACTGCGTGTCACCGGTTGACTTCTGCGTTGTGTTTGATGTTGTGTGTTTGATGTTGTGTGCGCTCTCCGTTCATTTCACCTGACAGTCGGAAAATATTCACATTAGCACGTAGCATGTGCCACAGATCTCCAGCCCAATTTATACAAAATGATAGTCCATGTTAGCGTACGTCGTGGTCGTAACAAAGGCAAGCACCATCAAGTGTCATAATGGCGTAATAACGACTCAAGTACAACTATACCAAGAAAAATACAATAGAAATTAAAGGATTACATTGGATTACAAAACTCACCTCTTCCAAGTGGGACAATAAAAAGGGAAGATATTTATAGCAGTCCTGGACACTGGACAAAAGAAGAAGACATGGGGGTGGAGCTGGAGGACCAAACCCCAATACAAGAAGAAGAAGAACCAAACAAACATATTTTGTGTGATTATATAAGTATTAATACAGGTGCCGGTTAAACATGTCAAATATTATATACAAATAGTCTGATGGTGGTTATCAAAATATGCAAACTCCAATTTATAAAGGTTAAATTTTGTGTATGCAAAAGTGATGGGAAAGTTTGATGGCTTTGTTGGTCTGTTAATCCACTCAATACATAATGAATGGATGTTGATGACATTTTTAAAAAATAATACATTTTTTGAGGGTATCTGGAAAACTGAATTTCTGATGCAATTGTGAGATTCCTTTGTGATTCAATGGCATGAGCATGTGTGCCCCACATCTTTGCCATTGCAAGATGAGAGCCTACCTCGGTGGCGAGCTACACTTGCATAGTGCTTCTAGTGTTGAGTCCATGTGGTTTAGATTAAAGCAGCCTCTGGTCACCATTTATGAGCCAAACTATAGTTTTTACCTCCCACACATGAGGCATCAACCTGTAACTGCTCCTTAGTCTTGTCACATATTTTGAAAATATATCATTACATTGTCTACAGCCTTTAATGTAGATGATTGTTTTAAACTGCCTCCTACTCTTCTTCTTGTCTTGTTCTTCTGTCTCCCACACCCGGCCCGCACACACCCTGGTTCAGCGGCCCGGAGGTGCGGAGGTTGTGGAGCATGTGAAAGCCGTCACACAGAGAAAGAACCTCATGTGTTCCTCATTTAAAGCCCTTTCGCCCAAAGCATGCTGTCAGCCTCCATCTGGATACAAGTGTGTGTGTTTGTGTGTTGTATTTGTTTACGTGTCAGTGACCAGGAGTGGTTCAGGGGAATGTCTGTGTCGGCGCTTTGCTCGCTAAAGAAGAAGAAAAGCTATTTTTAAACTGGGTATGTGTGTGTGGTGTGTGTGTTCATATTTTGAGCTTTTCTGCGCCCTCGCCGTGGCCACATTTCTATTTAGATGTGATTTACCCATGGATTTATTCTGAAATCTGTAGGAAAGCCCCATGAATGTGACTGGCAGAAAATTGATGGGAACATTTACATTAGCAAATCATCACAACATTTTAATGAAATTTTGATTAGTCTTACACAATATATTCCACATTTATAATGCAATGGTCATCTTGTTACTCTCTCATGTGATTTATTAGTTTTCCATGATTGGTGGTCAGAGCCAGATCCAGCTACTTTAGGCATGTAGGGGGGTACACTGATGGTCAGTTAGTTGCAGGGCTAACACTAAGAAACTGAAAACAACCATTCACTTTCCAGCAGAGAACACTGGAGAATAAAGAGGGATGAGGAACTTAACGGACATACCTCAAGTTGAATATCAAATTGCATAACAGTTATTTCTATCCAGCTAATGAACCACGCTCAGTGAAGGAGCCTCAACATGAACTTTCTCTTGACCAACATAACGCTCAAATCAAAATAGCTCTTGGTTGGGTCTCAATTGCCACCTTGAAAATAAGCTCATCAGAATTTGGAAGCGCCCCCTCCGAAGCCTCATCTCTTCTCAAAGGGCCGTCTGCAGTAGATACATGAATAGCAGTGAGTGGCAGGTTGGCACAGCATGTCTTGTTCCTGAGTGGTGCCAACCTCCTCTGGCCTTCCTCCATTACCCACTGCTGCCCAATCTGTTGCTCTCAGACACAAGAGACCCGTGTAGATTAGCCCCAGTCATCATTAGACATCACTGATATCAATAAAGTGACTCTGCTGCTCATGTCCAATAGGGTACTAAAGACAGAGAGATCAAATACAAATCCTAAAGTAATCTACCACAATGTTTTTTTAACCAGAAGCCAGATCCACCCAAAAAGCAAATGGACCAATTTGCCAATTCAAATAAAGCATTGTGGAATCCAAATGGACTGTAGAGCCAATTTCTCTGTATTATCTGCTGCCATTAATTATTTGATTGGAGTTTGATAACTGGGTGGGTCTCAAACCAAGTACCAAGTTGTGTAGCTTTCCAAGCACTTTCCAAGCACTTCCAAGCACAACATAATGACAAAACAGGGAGCAAATCAGGTCTAAACTGTGCTTAAGCTGGGACTAAGTAGTGGTCAAATTCTTGCCCCTGACCAGAGCAAAAACATTTTAAATTAAGGCATCTGATTATCATTGCAAAGGGCACAGAATCACCAGCAGACCACAGTTGGGAGAACCACTGGCCTAACTGATTTACATATTTCATGTAAATATATTCGTAACATACTTGGTTTATATTTACTCCACCCTTGTGTTGACCATTCTCCTGGTCGTCACACTATCCCAAGGGTTGCTGGGAAGTTCATCTCCATAATCATATCATCGGAACGCAGGGGGATCACAGAGGAGGGGGGGGGGGCTAGTGACTCCTTGACATCTCTGAGTAAAGTCACATTAGCCAAGGTGCTTACGTAACAAGCAGTCAGACATGGCACTTATGACCACAGGGCCGATTTCACATTTGGGAAGTAAAAACCACTGAAAGTATGTAGACTTGGGGCCTTGGGCGGACTGGACAAGTGAAAGACACTCCATAATGTTACACTTTATTTGGCTCACAGTACAGGATCGTCCAGGAACAATGTACTGTGTTGAAATAAGTGGTTTGTGAACTAAAGAGAATATTTATCTTTGCAAGTAATAAAATAAGGTTAAATCAGGATTAACCTATGTCCTAAATCTATGAATGGAATAGGGATTCATGTAGAAAACTGAAGGACTTAATAAGCAAGAACCAGTACCGGCCTAGCACAAAAAATGAAAACTCTGACTAAACCAGTTCTACACAGAGACTGCCTAAGATCTGATCACCATTGTGGTATTATCATATACATGCTAACCACATACATTGTTTTGGGGACTTACACCACCAGCTTTTTAAAAATGACTTCCAATATTGCAATTCGATCAATCCCTTTCTCTCACTCCATATTCATACAACAGTCTAAATGACCCAAAAATGTGTTCCTTGCTAAAATAGACTGCCATTTTGACTTGTTTTGCAGAACATGGGCAAAAAGTTCTATTGGTGTGTGATAGACATTAGTAGTTTTGAGTAGCACTGAGAGGTATTTCTTATTCTTATGCAGAGATTGTTTTGTATTATATTGTAAAAGGGACAGTTATGCAGCTTCATTTTCTTGCGTGCCCCATCTGTGTGCAATTTTGTGTTTTTGCTGACATCTATTGTGTCTTGTTTTTGACCAAGTGCAAATAACTGTGGTGTAAAATTATCGATCACGCAGTGGATTAAGCACCTCACACCCACGGTTACTCCCGGCCAGATGCTGACCCCAAGACCCCTGTAATGCGGATGTGCGAGATTAGGGTCAATTTTGTGGTGAAAAAAAATCTTCCATGGGGGAATGTTGGCTTACCTGATACACAGCATATTGTAGCTCTTAATAAACCGCTTACTGAAACATACAACTTCAATATGCTGAGGTGAGGCATCTTTCAACAGATTATTTTACACTGCTTTTCATTTTCTCAGTTTCCCCAACCGCAAAAACCTCCAAACAGACACATACTTTCAGTAGAGGTAGAGAAGCGGAAATCAGAGCCGAGAGTTGAGGTTTTCTGGCTGTGTGATGTTGCCTTCAAAACATATGGGACTTGACTTTTCATCCCACCCCCAGTTGCAAACACACCTTCATCGCTCTCCTTCCTCCCGAAGCACAAGTGGGAATCTTACCCACAATGCAGTGCGTGGTGGAAATTACCCCGTACTGAATACACAGCGCTGCTAAATTGGAGCGGAGCCGCAGGCAGGGAGCAGACCGGCCACTGAAATATTCACAAAGCTCTTACTCCTGATGGCAGATGCACTGTGAGCGCCATATTAGTTAGTGATAATCAGACTGGGAAGCTGGCTTGTATTTATGGACCATCATTAGCTCTATGGACTGTTGGAGTAATTGTTTGAACTCTATGGACATGACGCTATGAGAAGGTCTAAGCTCTGTTCTTTAGCTTTTAATTAACAGTTAGCATTTATAAGTCATTATCTCTCTCTCTGATCAAAGATATGGGCCCATCATCAATACTAGTTAAAGCGTTATACTACCATCATTTTTAGAAGTGGATTTGATAGTAAACTTTTCTATGACTTATACTCATTGATTGTAACGTCAGAATCCAACTAGAGGGAGTAACAAGGCAGTGTATACCACTCAGGGTCATGTCAGAAGGTTCATTTTCTGTAGCTTTTTCAGGTGTAGCTTTGGGGCATCACCATTGGGCCAATCTTTAAGTGAAATTGGTAACACTTTACACAGTGTATTTGCATTGTACTTAATGAGGCAGATACAGTGTAGTTAAGGGCTATATAAAATAAAGATTGGTTGCAAAAATATATATGTTTGTAAAAATGCCTCTTTACTGTAGTAGTAATTCCACCCCGTCTTTGTATATATTAAATTGATTTTTGGTCTTCTGGCTTGATGAAGCTCTCTACACTCTACATGGATGCTTTCATGTGTGTGAGAGATGTGAGTAAAAGAGTACTGCAGCTGAACTGGGTCGTGGGTAACACGTTTCCATGGTAACTGCTGTGTGCCGGCCCCCGGGCCAGGAGCCACTATGCTTCTCTTCATCCTGCTCTCTCGCTCTATACTCTTCATCACCTTCTTTACTGTGCTTTGGTCTTTTGCTCTCTTCTCATAAATCGAAAAATCCGGGCTTGTGCTTGGGCATTTTCACAGCTCTTATTTTCAGCAAAAAAGACATATCTAATTATAATTTGCTTCTCCCACAAATTAAATTTGTATTTTATTCCAGGCGTATTTTGAGATTAGCAACAGTACATGCTTAACAATCCTAATCCTGTAATTGAATTTTCAGTTTGGGAATGTAGACATACACTCTGCAGCCAATTTATTAGGTACATCGTTCAATTGTTTAACACAAATAGCTAAGCAGACAATTAAACGACTTGAGATTGGGGCAGATAGGGATTTTTAAGTGACTTTCACATACACATCCGTACACAGACAGGAAAGAGTCCAAAAAGGAGAAAAGATCCAGTGAACGACAGTTATGTGGACGAAAATCTGCCTTGGCCAGAGATAACAGAACCACTTGTTGCAGCTAACATCTGTGAACAACCAAACGCAGGTGGGACCACACGGGGGCCACTTTATAAGTTACAAAATCTGCCTGATAAAGTGGCCAGCAAGTGTTCAGATAAAAGCTCTGTCTCTTTACTTTTGTGATGATGGGTGATGATCTAAAACCGATTTCAACCAAGCACATTGTGTAAGTGATTTCCTCCAGTTGTAACTCACATATTTCATAAAGGGGGCAATAGAGGTAGACAGGGAAGGCAGAGGTAGCCAGAAGCAGCGGCGTATAAAACCACAGAGCGATGGGTCGGCCTTGGACTGTCACCTAAATTCTCCTCTAATGAATAGTCCATTGATTTCCATTAGTCTCAGCTGGAGCTGACCACCGGCCCTGTCTGTTTCACATTAGCCAGGTTTAAAAGTGAGTCTGACTAACGGCCCCAGGCTCCGGATGTGAGGGCCCCGGTCTCTTTAAACCTTAGAAGCTGCGTGGAGCCAGACGTACAAATCCACTAAGTATGAAAAATGTCAAAAGCATGAAGTGAAGATTTGTAGGGCTGCACTATATTAGAAATGGGAATGAGCAAAATACATGTATCACTAAAGACTACAAAACAGGTATTTACACTTGGCATGGAGGCATGGAGGTTGTGTGTGGAGTGGAGTCTGCCTGTCTTCCCTGTGTTACTGTGGGTTCTCTTCTGGTACCCATTTCACCATCCAAAGATGTGCGTGTGTTAGAAGAATTGGTCTAAATTGCCCCTAGAGAGAGAGAGAGTTTGAGCGTAAATGGTTGTCTCTGTGTCAACCCTGCGACTAACTGTCCAGAGTGTATCTAGTCTCAGGCCTATATGTATGATTAAGACAAAAAGAGACTATCATCACAATCAGTTGGTTGGATAAATGTAAATATAAGCACTCTAGTACTGCACCTAAACACTAATTCATTGTAAATTATGAATGACTACAATATAAAAATAAAAGTACAACAAAAGTACACAGACTGATCCTCTCACTTTTCTGTTGACCTGTGACCTTACTACATGCCCCAGAGCCCTGTCCCATTTGGCCCCCTCAGCCTCATCCTCATCCTCATCACCTCTCATTCAGCTCGCTGCCTTTATTAACATTAATAGGATTTGGATCCATTATGCAACGATCCCCCGCTCGGTTATGCAACACACCGTCTTCATCTTCACATCATCGCTGAAGTACAGTCCTCAATGTGTCAACTGTAAGAAGCATGTTAGTGTTTATTCTGTCTTTTGAAAACACTCAAAAGCAGTTAATTGGTGGTAAACTGTAGCTTCTCCTCCAGGCTGTGATGCTATTGATGTTTCCCCCCAGGACAATGGAATCAATCTGGGCTTTTAGAGGTGTCAATAGTGAGTGTCCATAGTGTGAAATCAGAGATGCTCAGAGTGCAGTCTACAAACAAGCAATATACTGTTTGAAAAGTAGGGCTGAACAATGTATTGCAATATTAATGTAGCAATCATCAATCCCAATAAATCTGACCCTGACCTGTTCCATAATGTAATGTAATGTAAATGTAGGTCATCTGTAGAGGCCAGAGGCGGGACTAAAGTAAAACTCTACTCTCACTACTATTAGTCAAAGTGGTAACCCACAAAATCGAATCTGGTGTTGCTGAAGAGGCCAGGTGAGGGACTAAAGAAAAATAATAATTAGAACAGATTACCTACTTTACATCATAGAACAGGTTCAGATTTGATTATTTTGGAAAATACCTGTAAGTATTCTATTTTGAAGCTTTGTATAAGTTATAGATGTGTGGTTTGATTGCACAGTACAATAAGGCCGTCAGTGTCGATGTCCGTGCCATGAGCCTAATGTTTTCTGTCAGAGGGTCTAAGCTAGCGTTTGTGTGTGTGTGTGCACCTGTCACACACACTCCCGTCTCCCATCACACCGTGACTGGCACTAAGTGTGTCTTGTGTACTAATGCCCCCGTATCACTTCAGAAGACCCGCATGTCAAAGTACATCATATCAAACGCACCCCTTCAAATGACAAACAGCCTCAAACCTAAAGGAACAGCGAAGAAGACACCGATTGGAGCGGGTTGTCATGGAAACAACACAGAAGTGGCACGCAAGACAGTTTGTCTTTTTCACTTTTTTTTGTTGCAAACTAACTTCCTGCTTTGCTTGGAGGAGCTATTTTTAAACAAGGCCGTTATATAAGATACAACGCTCGTTCTCAATACTATATTTATTTTCTCTTTATTCTCAGCTCTGTGGTGGAGCAGTGTCCATCCTTCTCACAGCTCATAAATTAGACAGTTTGTGACACATTAACTTCCCATAGCATCAAGTCAGTGGGTTTAGGTTCAGTCGTGCACCCATTGACAAACCTGATGAAATTGAAAAAAAATGAAGTGGGTCGTTGGACTGAATTTGACGACCAACAGGGAATTTCACATAGAACCATGTCATGTTGAAAAATATGCAGTGTGGCAGCAGCAGAAGACTACAAGGCCTGCCTAATGAAGTGACCATAAAATGTACTTTTTCAAACCACCAGTGATTTCCAGTGATCAACAGTGTGGTGTTCTACTTGAGCACAGTGATGAAAACAATGCTATTTCATGTATTCAGGCTCTGGTGATGACTTATTCATTGGACAGGGTAACCGGGAATGTACCAAACTTGATGTTTCTTTAAAGTCATGAGAGAGACGCAGCGTTTGGAAGTGGCATGTAATATTCAGCACTCCCAGCTGAGCCCAGGCACTCTGTGTGTGAGAAATGCTATGATTAGACTGTGGACGTGCCTGTCAGAGAGAAGCTTGTTCCACTCATGTACACTCTATGTCAACCCCTCTCTTACATGTTACTGTAGAGGCTGTAGACATGAATAGGGCCAAACCAGGTCTAAAAGAAGAGCATCAAAAGAGGAAGGACCAAAGGCTGGAGGATTGCACAGAGTGTCATCAGCAGCATGCATTCAGTGTGTGAAAAGGCAGTCTCTGCTGTTATGAATCATAGGAGGTGTTTAAAGGACTGGGCTTTGCATTGTGGTAGTTACAAGCAGTTAGTTCTCCTGACTCTGAGCAAAGAGTTTAAGGGTTCAATTCTTGGTCTAGCTGACACACAATCGCTCGTGGACTCTGTATAACCTCCTCTGGCTTTCTTGGGCCATTCCAAAAAATATGTAGATATCTGTCAATCTGCCGCGGCGGTGGTGCAGTGGGTAGATGCTCGCCCTTCAACCGGAGGGTCGGTGGTTCGAGTCCCCGTCCGTGCACACGCTGTCAGGCCCTCCCGTGGACCCACCACCCGCGGGAGGTACCATGTTGCAATGTGGATCAGGCGGTGGTCGAAGGCGGGAGTTCCCTGCTTAGACTGCTGCCTCCGCGACCCGGTTTCGGACAAGTGAAAGAAAATGGATGGATGGATGGATGGATCTGTCAATCTACAATATTTTTAGTGCTGTATGAATGAGCAGGTGTGAATAGTGAGCTCACATATTGTATACACACCTGATGCTTTTGTAGACTTTCACTGCAAATAATTCAAACAAACAATTTTTTTCTCTTTGCAGGATGCTTCGAGTGCTGTATCAAGTGTCTGGGAGGAGTGCCCTATGCCTCTCTGGTGGCCACTATCCTGTGCTTTTCAGGAGTGGCCCTGTTCTGTGGATGTGGACATGTGGCCCTGACCGGGACCCTGACCATGCTTGAGACACACTTCTCCAGAGTGTCCAATGACCATGAGACCCTCACCCTGGTGTAAGTATGACCCACTGTCAACACCAGACAATCCCACATAAGGCCATAGATGTAGACCTGCATTTTTGTATTTATTAAAAGAGGTTCCATGTCTAAAAGGTAGTTTTATTGAATACACAACTCAAATACAACCTATGTCCAAGCTATAGTTCAAAAGATGCTTCATAAATTTATCATCTAAAACAACTAGTGTGTAAGCAAGAATAGCAAAAAGACATACATCTAAATGCAGTGAACGACTGAACTGTTTCTGTTGTGTTCAGAATCCAGATCTTTCAGTACATCATCTATGGCATCGCCTCTTTCTTCTTCGTCTACGCCATCCTACTGCTGGGCGAGGGCTTCTACACCACCGCCGCCATCAAGAAGGAGCTGCAGAGTGACTTCAAGACCACCGTGTGCGGGCGCTGCATCACTGCCTTTGTACGTCCGCACTCAAACTGCTCCTGTCTGTCATCACACCAACTCACTCACTCACACACTCACTCACTCACTCACTTTTACCATTACACTTACTTCTCTATTTACAAGCAAGAAACAATTAACAGACTATAGAGGCTCACACACTATTTCATACCAAAACATTTATTTGAATTATATGAATTTCTATATACGGTTATACAGATAAATAATGGATTTTTTAATAATACAACTTCCACTTTATGTACTGTATGTCACTTTTGTTTATCCCCAATCCTTGAGAACAAACATATATTTTGCAGTTTAACAACAACAAAAAATAATATTCTATCATACTGTAATAATAAAAAACTAAAAAGAAGAAAATGTACATACAAGATCCAGATAAATACGGGGCGGCAGTGGTGCAGTGGGTAGGTGCTTGCCCTTCAACCAGAGGGTCGGTGGTTCGAGTTCCCGTCCGAGCGCACACTGTCGTTGTGTCCCTGGGCAAGACACTTAACCCACATTGCCTATGAATGAATGTGGTTGTATGACTGGTGTTCGGTGGTGGTCGGAGGGGCCGTAGGCGCAAACTGGCAGCCACGCATCCGTCAGTGTGCCCCAGGGCAGCTGTGGCTACATAGTAGCTTACCACCATCAGGTGTGACTGCGGAGTAAATGAATATTACAAAATATGTAAAGCGTCTTTGAGTGTCCTAATAAAGCACTATAAAAAAACCTATGTATTATTATTATTACTGACCGCCTCACTCCCTGAAGGCACAGTTTGTCCTTTTGGCCTGATTACCCAATTACAGCACATGTCCAGTAAGATTAGTTCAAACATGAGCTGAGTGTTTTCTCTGGTGATTATTTCATTCTCACTCCTTCCTCCTTTTCCCTTCTACAGTTCATGTTCCTGACCTACATCCTGTTCCTGGTCTTCCTCGCTATCACCGGCTTCACAGCGATCCCAGTTTTCCTGTTCTTCAACATGTGGACCACCTGCACCGCCATGAAAAATCCCGACGCCAACATCACCAACCCGGACGACATCTGTGTGGACGTCAGGCAGTACGGTAAGGGACTGTGCGCATGAGAAAGGCCTCTAGGAATTATCTAGAATTAATAAATGGTAGTTGCTGATCAATTACCGATTATAGAGAGCACAGGAGAGCCATCTTTGTTTATGAATTTCTAATATGGTCTTGTAACCACATAAAGAATACAATCTGAAAATAGCTTGAAACCTTGGTATGACCCTTGGTTGGAGTGTTTTGTCTGCTTTGTGCATTAATTCTCGCTGTGATAAAAATACACTTGTAAAGCTTGATAATAATGTTGTATTATTCTGTAAATGATTGCTCTCAGTGTAATGCCGCCTTCTCTGAGTGCTCTCCAATGAACACCTATATTCGTACTGACCCACTGCTGAATTATTGAGGATTTAATTTTAAATGAGGATTTCAACATCTATTCTTTACTTGCACTGGTTTATCCACACAACCAATGGCAGGCTGGTGCTTCTGAGCCAATCACATCTCTGCTTCCAATCAGAGAAATGGTTCTTAGAAAAACCTGTTTGTGTGTGTTCAAAAAGAGATATGGTAAGTAATTTAAGGTCAGGGTGCTCTTATGCATGTATTATTGATTAAAAAGTACCTTTTCATTATAAATATGATCGGAATACTTGAAACTTCCAGATGAAGAAAAAAACAACTGAAGCTTTGAACCTAGATTTGAAGTACAAAATCTGAGGAATCCCCATCAAGGCAACTGTGTTCAAAGAAACCAGTAATTCTCTATCATCATCCTTATCCATAAAACACAAACAGAGCAGCATTAGGATAAATATATCTGATATAAATGTCATATTCTATAGGTCAAATATACATTTAGATTATATGGATTCTGATTGGATCTGTGTAGAATCTCCTGTGATTGCAGATCAGTCAGAATGCCTAATGTACAGTAAGTGACCCACATTTGAAGGACAGCTGGCCCACGCACAAACTGGGATGAGGAGCACATATGCTTCATTGGCAGTCCCACTCATTGACATGAAAAAAAAATAGTAACCCAATTACTGTACAGACAATCCTTCTGAGCAGCACATTGTGAGGCATCATATAGACATCATTCCTTCTTTTGTATTATGAGGTCCAATAACTAATACTATTTATGATGAAGGTACTGAGCAGAGCAATAATGAATGCACTGTAGCATGATTCACACTCTTCCCAGATTGCCATAATATTTTATCACAATATATATTTTTTAGCACCGTATTGCACACCTGGTTGTTCCCTTAGGTCTGTCCCCTTTAATATTTACCTATAATGCATCAGTGGTAGTTTCAGGGACCTTTTGAAAGCTCTTGTGTGAGTGATGTTTCATATGTGTGATCCTACAGGTTTTATTCCCTGGAACGCCACACCGGGAAAAGCCTGTGGAGCCACTTTGGGAGAGATCTGTAACACCAGTGAGGTGAGAGGTGGTGCCCTGAGCTTCAGTCTTTTCATATGTACTCATCTTTAAAGTCTATTTTTGTTGCCTTCACAGTTCTACCTGTCCTACCACCTCTACATCGTAGCGTTGGCCGGAGCCGGTGCCACCGTCATCTCTTTGGTAAGCCCCTCTCTCTGTGCTTCTGATAATGTGCTGCTCAGAATATGCAGGTTGCCATGGTGGGCTCATAGTCACCATAGCAACCCTGCCTCTCACGTTCGTCAGTGGGAGTGAGGAGACAGGGTCAGCTTTACTCTGTGTGGAGGAGGCAGTTGATTTACAGACAAAAAATACACACACACACACACACACAATATGGGATCACTTTGTTCTTGAGTCCTTTTACAACTGCAAGTATAAGGTCCCCTTTTTATATTCAGACATGGTGTTAGTGCCATCTGGTGGTTACTGAAATGTACTCAGCTATGACGACAAATTATGCTGTGTCTTATTTGATAAAGAAGTCTCTGTGTCTTTCAGATCCACTACCTGATGATTCTGGCGGCTAACTGGGCCTATCTAAAGAGCGCTGTGTCCACACATGAGTACCAGGACATAAAGACCAAGGATGACCAGGATCTGGAGGCTGAGGCGAGGTCCAAAGAGGGCCAGAACTCCTCCTCCTACTCATAAAGAGCAGGCTGTCTCTCCAGCACCATCATCTCCCCCACACCACCCTCCCTCCACACCCAGCACCACTCCCACCCCACCCAAACAAAAACGTCAGCCAGGTTTGGCAGGCCCCCCCTCCTGATTCTCCATCCTGTTCCCTTCCCCGCTCCGCCTGAGGGCCCGGCCCACAGCAGAAGGGAGGAGGATCGAGTATCATGAGAAAGGCAGGTCCAAACAGAGGTAGATGCTTCAGAACGAGAGCTCACTCTGGTTTCACTCAGATCTGTGTACCGTGTGCTTACGGTGCCTGTACTATGGTACTTGTATGTGTGTTCTAGTACACATACAGTCCCAGCGTACAGTGAGTGTGGTGTCATCAGCAGCAGTACCATGGGTTCGGAAGCGTCTCCTCCAGCACCTGAACGTGGCCCGGCTGTGATGGCCCCGCGTCCTGAGCCAGCACAGCCTCTGACTCACAGCTGTAATAAAAACATTCTTCACTGTCTGCTTCAGCCACAGGGAGCCAGGCAGAGACCTACATCCTCTGTTCTTTGGTGTTTTATATGCATATATATATAAATATATGAATATGAATATATTGTGCGAATGTGTACGAATGTTGTTGTTTTTTTAATATGCCAGGTTCTATTATGATCTTTCTTCTGCTCCTTTACGTTCTTCATCTTTAACCTTTGATTGCTACGCTTGATTCATTGTTGCACTATTTCTAAAAAAATAAGGGAGACTGAAACCCCTCTAAAATCCAGAGCACCATGGGCCCCTCTCTGATTGGATTGAGAATTACTGTGCATTTACACTATGGGAGTTTTACATTAATCAGAGTTGTAGCACTTCTATCATACAGAGGCATTTTGGTAAACGCTAAGCTGTAGCTTCATATCCATCTCAAAGACATAAAACCAAGATGTCAGCGCCTGTATGTTGTTACACTCATCACCAACGGCAGCAAAAGAACCGGTCTATGGCACCAAGACACACACCTCAGGTATCAAACCAAATCTGACCTTTTCCACTTGATTTTGTCCTCAGAGCTACGCCACTGTCACATAATTATTAGGGTGTGTATAATTAAACCTGCCATTTTGTAAACTGTGCTCCTAATGTTCACCTGTAAATAGCCAGGTCACCCTAAAAGACCCCCTCCCTTCCTAACAGAGAGAACACAATCAGTTATGCCATGCTCTTCTATTGTTTCCCACAAATATATGTAAATGTACCCTTTTGAGATTTCTGTGTTTAGCACTCAAATACTAGTTCTGCATTTGATATACTAACTGTTACATCTTCAATGATATGTTGTGAGAGGGATACAGTGAAGTCATGATATGATGGACTGAGGTGCTTGTGACGTGAACACTTTTATTGTTATATATCGGTTTTAGGCAGCTGGGTTCTTCTTGTGATTCAGTAATGACTTATGGAAAATGTGTATTTTTTCAATGGCTGGCCAAATGAGTGACCCATGAACTTGTGTGTCACATTTTTTTTTTCTTTTTCTTTGTATCGTCATGCCTCTCATATGAGCCACAGAGACTGTTTTGGATGTTTACACTTTGAACAAAAGTCAGGAATTTTCATACATTCATTTTATAATCAGATATTGTTTAATATTCATAAACTATATTCTATTTCACGGATTAATTTACACTAAGAATACTAAAGAAAACACATTTTTAATCTTCGGTGAGATGAAGCATGTCAGTATCGTCCACGTGTGCAGCTGTCTATTCTGTATAAAAAAGGACTATATTGCCGTGTTATGTTCTGAATATACGTGCTTTGCCGCCAGATTGATGTGAGGCAAACTTCAATTTCAGATAAGACCATGCGTGTCAGGGTGTTGTTGTTTCCTTGTTATTTGCATGAAGGAGACATGACTGTGTCTTTGCAGTTTTTTCAGGTGATGTGTAGTCAATTGTACTGACAACTATGGTAGGCCCCTTCCTCTACTCATTCCTCCTTTTCACTCTTTTCTAAAGAAAATCCATTGTACTTTGATGGCATTGTAGTCCCTGTAGGTGTTTCATTATGGTTTTCTTTTTTAAGTTGGAAATAGTTCTACGACTCCTATATAGTGATTTTTGTAACCTTCTCTAGTAAAACCGATATTTTTTATTATCGTGAAACTGGTGTCCTCTGCCTCTTTCTTGTGTCAATATATTTGTTTGTTAAAACCTAATGCAACAGGTCTTATCGCTAAACGGCATTTTTTTATTTTTTTAAAAACGCCTACTTACATCAGTAAAACTACGAGGCCACGATTAAATAATCATTCACAAAAGTCAAATATTTTTTATAGATTTGGTTTTGGCGTCATGTGCTATGTGATATTACATTGCGCATGCGTGATAAAACCAAACTTCTTCGCCATTATTATTGCCACTAGCGTACTACTGCCCCCTATCGGTTGTTTTACGCGTTTCTTATAGCTTAAATGTAATACAGTACAGTGTATAGAAAACCCCCCCCCTCTTTGAACCGCCACCTTACCGTGGTGGAGGGGTTTGTGCGCCTGAATGATCCTAGGAGCTATGTTGTCGGGGGCTACATGCCCCTGGTAGGGTCTCCCAAGGCAAACAGG
>JAVQKC010141657.1:0-19146 GCA_036025475.1 Philypnodon macrostomus
AGTACATATTTCCACATGTGTTAATTCATAGTTTTGATGCCTTCAGTGTGAATCTACAATGTCAATAGTCATGAAAAGAAAGGAAACTCATTGAATGAGAAGGTGTGTCTGTACTGTATGTGTAAGACAGCATGATCTTTTATATATTACTGTAACTTAATTTCCCACTTGGTCTCTTTTTCAGTTCTTTCTTGACAGTGCTGAGGTGAGATGATTTCCTTCTGTTCTTGTTTCATAGTTTGGCGTGCACTCTCCTGGCTGTTCTACCATCGTCTCTTCGACTTTTGACAAAACCCACATTTTGGCAATTTAAACTGGCCTTGGTGAGTATTTAATAATTACATTGCTCCACATCATCGAAATAACAAAATTAGCTAATACATTTGTTCCTTTAAGGTTAATTCGTCCCTGGCTTTCTTCCTTTTTTCCTATCAAGTCCATGAAAAGTCCATTCTCTTGGCCTCCATGTAAGTACAGAGCTATAGTATATGATGATGATACGTTTTTATTTGAGTGATACCACATAAAATATTAATGATTCTTATACAAACAAAACAAATGGAGTAGGCAGAAGCAGAGAGCTTATAGGTGCCCACCCCAATTCAATTTCACATTATACAAAAACCTGAATTACTGTTACATAGTCAGTAGAAAAAACAACAAAACAAACAAACAAAGAATCTTAAGTTCATTTAATATATTAATGAATAAACCCAAAATATTTTTAATTGTACATACATTTATAAAATCAAGAGATTCTGTTGTCAAAATGCTCATTACCAAATTGATATCTTTCTTTGCCTGCTCTGTGTGTGAGTTACAATCTATTTAAGTTCACTGATGTTAACTGAGGGGTTGTCACCTCGGTCACCACACTTGTAGACACTCAAAGTCATCCCCATTTCCACCCGCAGTGAATGAATGTGTCAAACCTGTTCACATACAGTAAACACTGACATGTACAGCCATGTAGTTCAATACTGCTCATTTGTACCAAGCTGTAGTGGTAAAGGTTTAGGTGTTAGGCTTGGAATAGATATGACGGCAAGGGATTAGGTTTCCAGATCTCGGCTCGCATTTATTCATCTAGATTAAGGTCAGATTGTTGTTTTATTAACTATTGAGTTATATCTCACACCTGTTCCTCTGAATCAATCAGTAATGCATGTCCCGGGATTAGGAGCGAGCGGCAGGCAGCAGCTCAGGGCGTTGTTTGCGCAGGATCAATTATTGTTCCGTAACAGGATCGCCAAAGAGCACAGGCTGTGATTATGGGCTCAGGGACCTGTGGAAAATGCCCCCACTGGACAAGAGTGGACCACTATGTGATGGCTATACTTGAAGAGTTTTTATGCAGGTGTAAAGAAGTGTGGTCACATGACTAAATGGAGAAATGTTTTTCCCCCGAACACTCAGTTTGCCTTTTGTAAATAGATTCAATTAAACTAAGAGTTTTCATTTTGAAAGCTTGTATTTGGTCAGTACTAAAGCATTGTATACTAAAGGCCCACACAGTCAAATGGTACAATGCACCATGTCCTCTCTAACAAAACCATCAATAATCACTTAATACTGATGTCCGATTACCCCCATAAGCTTTATTATTATACACGCATAATAACAGTTTATATCTGACCTTGCCTGGCTCTTCCTGTAATAGATCAATGTAATAGATCAAATTGAATGGTACTTAATGAAGTGTCCTTAGTAATGTTTTTATTCAAATGTATTTTTCAGGCCTGCATGCCTTCTTCTCAGTGACCTTCCACTGATATCCATTTGGTTTCTTCAGACGTCAACGTTCAGGTAAGAATATTCAAAGAGAAGACGTATGCACAAACATACTCTGTTGTAATGTTAATGAAAAGACACTAAGAATTACTGTGCAATGGTTTGAAGCTGTTGCATTTCACTGCATTTTTAAAGGACTGGTTGTAGGCTGCTGGTGCTCACATCTTTTACCTACCCCAAACATGTTGAGATCAGATTTGTAGTGCTAAACTGGGTGAAACTAAAGCCAAGGCAATAGACTTCTGTCACAAGATACCAGATCCATACCAAAAATGTGATGCGTTGTATTTAAAATGAAATTGTGCTTCTCTTTGTCAAACATTGAAAAACTTGCAAGACATAAGATGATAATATCACAAAAGTGTCAGACTTTTAGCAGAAAAATTTATAGTTTTCTGGGGGTTGTTAAATACCACATAACTGCAATAGCCTGGGTTTACATCTGACCTTGCATTGTCACATGTATCCCTCTCTCTTTTGCGAAGTTGCTGCTACCAATTACTATAAAACGACTCAATAACAGTCATTTTTGCAATCCCAAACTACATCCACTCTATGCATTAAAGGGAGGACTATGAATGGAAAAGACCAAGCTCCATCTAACTTTCAGCAGCTGTTGTTAAATTCTTCCGGCAGCACTAATTGTTGTGCGTGTGGTTTAGTATAAGGATATCTAGGGATTACACGGCATAGTCCACATGCCTGCTGCCTAAGTGTGCACCATGGTGGGACAGCAGCTCCGCTTGTTTCCCAGTACAGTCTAGCGTAAACTCCGACATTGTCTACGACCTCCCTACACACACATTTGTCCATCTTTTGTTAGGGGTAATTGTCTGGATGAATACACAAGCGCAGCGATTTTGAATGGCAGAAAATAGGGGCAGTGTGTGTAAATTGATGAAGTATGTATTTCCACTATGTCAAACATTTATCTTGTCAATGGGGCCTCTCAGTTTGTGTTAAAATCCAGAATGAGTGGTTTGTTGTTTCGAGTGGATAGTTTTTCACAAGCTGGGGTGATTTAATATGAGTCAACTGTTGTTCTTACCCATGCCCCTCTGCTAAACTAAGATAAGCTTGGCATGAGCAGCAGAGCCATCTCTCTCCAGGGGTCGGCCAATGCATGCTGGATACAAGCTATGTCATTTAATGTTCCTCTTCCCTCTATAAACACAACCATAAGCTTCAGGATAATGTTCTGTAGACTTTATAAAGGTAAATCACTGTCTATGTCTTCTGTGTCCTTCTCAATAGCATGCTACCGCTGATTTTGAAAGACGGACTGCTCGTGCCCTACATAGTGACCTCGCTGGCCTTCCTCTACTTCAGCATGTTCCTACTCTCTCCACTGAGGCACTCTTCTGAAGTGGAGTTGAAAATGGACGTCTACCGCAAGATATGTTTCTGTCTGCCCAAGCTCGACCTGGGTTGTATTGTGAGAATTAAGGTCAGTGTCGTTTTATCACTAAATATATATATATATATATATACATACATACCCTTTTGGCCTCAAGGATCTGTTATTTACTCTATGCTGAAAAAACCCTAAAATACTCTTTCCCTATTCTGGCCACACCCACTTTACTACAACAGCCAATGCGAACAATAGAAAGATCTAGCAAGGTGGAGTTTATCTACAGATAAAAAAGCATTTTCAGCTCTGGAGAAAGCCGGCACCTCAGCATACCGTATTACTAAATTAAGTGAACAAAATACATCTCTAGTTATGTTTTTGATGAGAAAATAATATGGTAGAAACCATATAAAGGTTGATTTAATGAACTGTGCATAATAGGACCTAATTTCCCCACATTTAAAAAGTAGGGTACCGATTTTGAAATCCCAGGTGGCCGTACGATTGAAATTGCTCTAGACCTAAATTACAAACATGTGAGATGGTACATACAACTGTATAAATAAAGATCATGTGCCGCTGTAAGCTGTGTAAGCTGTCCGGGGATGAGAGCTGCTGCCAACCAAAGAATTATTTATCACTTATTTAAGTTTCCACAGTGTCTGAAGTAGCTGCATGGCCTGGTCCTTAGTGACAGGGGCACCGGTAGGGTGTCAGAGATTAAGAGAAGGTGTCTTTTTATAGCATGTGTCATTAACACAGGTTCGCCTAGATATATTTATTTACTCAAGCAGCATAAATAGCGAGCGCTGATGACGGCGATAGAGTTTCATGGATTTGGGCATGCAGAGCCACAGAGTGTGTTTCTTCCATTACCGGCTTATCTCTGGATCATATCGCTCAATCAGATGCAAAAATCAGCTCTCAGGTCCAAACCAGAAGGGAATTACCTGCTATAAGAGAGCTTTTAATTTAGAGTTGAAGCTGGCCAGGTAGTGTTACTGTTACTAAACCTCTATTATTAAACCTGTGATCTGGCCAGTTATGTACTATATCACACAATAACATGGGCTGGTTATTTGAGGTGTGGATGTAAACCTACAGTTAATGGTTCCTTGTGTTTTTATCTCTTAGTTTTACATCAGTATCCTGGCCATGGCTGCTCTGAGCATCGCCAGTGTCACAGTGACACCTCCACCACATCTGCCAGACCTGTTTCCTGTTGTGATCTCCACATTCGCCTTTCTACATTTTATAGGAACATTTGTGTATTTCAATATTGTCCAATTCAGTGAGCCGACCAGCAAAAAGAGCCAGAAGAAGAGCAACTGAACTGATGGGAACACTAGTATACTGTTAGATTTATTGTCGTTAAATGCAGCTGTGACACAAATGTTTGGACCAAAAATAATTGACAATTCAAGGTGGTCAGATGTAAACATTTCTGATACCATGTCTTTATATCTCGCTTTTACTTCTGTTTGGAAAGACCTATCAAATTTCAAGAATATCTTCATTCATTCATTGCTTCAACTGTATAAATGTCAAAGCTTTGCACTAGGTTATATGACAGTGTGTTTGGGTATCTCGTGAGCAAAATTTGAAGTTTGTCTACAGGGAGAGTACTCGGGATTACTCAGTGATGGTAATTGTATTTTTTGTACAAACATTCTTCTAAAATAAAAATGAACATAAAAGCACTTGTTAAATGAGTTGCTTCGTGCATAGACTGTCTACATTACAAAACACAACACTAAATCTTATTTAACTGCATGGCTTAGACCGAGGTAATAATTGGACAAAAATTATATCTTTCAGATTTTACTCGGCGTCATTAAAAATTCATGAAGAGTCCGACGTAGATACAAGAAAAAGACCTGCACTTTTTAAACCAAACCTGTGACAGTGAACACCTTTAAAAGAGATGATGAAGGTGACACATCTGAACATATTGCAATAAAGCTGAAATACCACAGAAAGAGCTACAACCAATTTCTTTGCCCGCTCTTTCTGCCAGTTAATGGCAGGCATTAAAAAATCCATTACAACTATAAATGTTATCAGGTCATTGAGAGTTGCTTGTGCATCTGAGGCTTCGGGCCAGTGGCCAATAATGCACAATGGGGACAAATAGAAAAGCCCAAGTTCACTCACAGTTAACGGTTGTTCTAATGGGACACAAATGTCCTTATACACACACATTTATATGACTTGCTAACTCATTTGGAAATATGAGAAAAGTCACCGTGGAGCCATAACTAAGACCATAATGTAAATATATTAATGATGAAGACCACCAATAAGTAGTTGTTTTGCTTATTGAATTCCAATTTCAACTTTTATTGTTATATTTCAAATATACAGTAAATATATGTACAACTACTATAAAAAGGTAGCCAAAGTCGATAAGTCAGTACTGCCCATACCATCACATACATGAATAAATACTGAAAGTCATTGTTAAAGCAAAAGGTCAATACATTAATATCTAATAAAATAAGATAAAATGTCATGGAAAATCAGCACACAAGACACAAAAAGCCAGTGAGCATCATACTAATTATGTACTCATTGACAACACTGTGATGATGCTTTAAACCGTTTATGTGCCAAGAGTATAAACTTGTACTTGGAAATCCCAAATCAATCATTTGGGAGATCATCGGTGTGGTCGTGTGAAGCAGTTGTAGCTAGCTGCAGATAGTGTTGAGTATATGTGCGAGATGATGGTTTATAACAGCCGTCCTGTGGAAGAATAAAAAGCCCCACAGACCTTTTATCAATCTCCAAAGGGACTTGTATGAAAACATTAGTTTTGTTTATGGGCACAGTGGCTTTGTCCTTCACGTGGCCTCTAAGGGTGATAAAGTGAGAGTTACGTGATCCACCTTAGGCAGAAATAGGAAATGTTGCTGTGAACGCAGCTGTTGCTTGGGTCGACTCTGGGAGAGAGGCCTCGGCCTTCCCAGGCGCTGCCAAATAAAGAGACTACTGTTGTGTACGACAGTGTGTGCCCCCACCCATCTTCAGCCAAACATTTACTTTTCAAAAGGTGTTAAACTACACAGGTGCGCAGGATTGCATAGTTTTAGCTTTAAACTGAGTGAGGGTTGCCATCTGTAAGAATATTATTTGCACAGTGTTACAGCATTGTGGTTAATGTAGAATCAACATTTGTCAGCTGCCAGCCTGGAGCTGGGGAAGGTAGATGGAGTCTAACCCACTGGAGACGGGCTGATACCGTTTCAGGCTCGTCTGCAGCAGATGAATGACGCCTTCTCAGACACCCCAGCCTCAAACTGACAGCACATATTCCACATTCATCTCCCGCCGTAGCTCCCCGGGATCATACGCACCGCGCTACACAAGAGGTGAAGAGCAATCCCATTATCTGTCAGCCACAGAGACACCTCACTGACAGAAACCTGGGGAACGGGGGAGAGCAAAACATGATTTTAACCCCACTGGCATCTGGTCTGATAATACGCACAACACAGTCACTGCTCAGATTGAATAATATATGCACAAAGAAGAGAAGTAACATGAAGCATATTGTTCAAAGATATTTTACAGTATTAAATATGATTGGAATTTTAACATATAGAAGTGACTTAATGTACCTTAGCCCATGATAGACTTCAGAAATTCATAGGAGTTAGTTGGCTTAATACCATCTATAAAGGAAACACAGCAAATTATTTAGAATTACCAACAGCGTCCGCAAATAAGATTATGTGGCTTATCTAAAACGACTGTTAATTCTACTGAATGCAAAATTTACTTCTTTGTCTGCTGTATGTTTCAGTGTTTCAAAGCAGACTGAAAGTATATTTTGCCCCTGAGATGAAATGACAATGACAGTCAGTAAATCAGAAATCTGGTCTGAAAAGATTGCATACTCTGCAAACCCCAGAGTCGATCGAAGGCCACACCATCTTCAGTTGGATAAAAACAGCCTAATATACAACTCCACCATTTAATTGCGAGCATGTGTTCAATCAAAAAGCATAAAACTCTGTAGGTGGCACCTGGATTGATGTGGCAAAAAAATGGACTTGCATCTCCCACGACCCTGCACCAATCCCCATCACTTTTACGACATCTTAAGGAATATTCTTTGTAATACAGCCCATTACTGCCGACATACAAATCTTCCCCCAATGTGTTCCCATCTATGGCCTGATCAATTTTTACTTTGCTGAGGCGTCCCCTTCTCATTTTGTCATCTAAAAATTCATATAATATAGGATTTTCTTACGCCATAAAATACATTACGGTCCATAGAAAAAAAAGTCAGTGCTTAGCCGCTACTAAAAAGCTTTATAGAAAATAAAATTTGTTTCTGTGGTAAGCAGAACTGTTTAAATGTTATTTATTTTTATGTTCCTAAGAAAATATATTGTGAAGCGCAACATTGATTTAGAACATAACCTCGTCTCGATGCGGGTCGGGAAGGCTGAATTTATGAATCCTTTGCACAACTCCTTTAATTGAATTTTCCAAATCTCTCACCACACACAAATAATCAATACCTACTTCTCAGGGAAACTTGCCTCAGAATTATTGGGGCCCTTCTTTTTCAATTTTGTAGTCATCAGCACATACCGGCGCTGAGGGTACTTGTAATGCTGGGACTACACTCTCAGGATTTATGCTTGGCCCAAGTCTGATTGCTCACCAAAAGTCACTTCTTTAGACTGCTTACTGAAACTTTTGTTAACCTTAAAGGGCAGACGCTAGTGCTTCTTAACACTGACAAAGATGTAGTAATTAAGAATTGGGATAAAAACACATGACCCTCCGATGAACACATATAGGTGGTTAGTCGTTTGAATTGCTATAACTAATGTTGTGGTTGCAGCCCCATAAAGTCAACCAGTCTAACTAATTAGACTTCACAAACTTGAATATGGAAGCATCCATTGATCACATACATATTGCAGATTAATCAATTTAAGTTAAGAGTTTTCTATAGTTTTTCTATATTTTAAAACAGTACATTATACATTATCTGGTCATTTGCCAGTATCAGAGTGATCGCAGTATCATAGCAGTCCTTAAAACATCACTGCCATTTATCTAACTCATAGAGGAAAGCCTAAGGCCATCAGTTCTAAACAAACATTTTACACTAGCACAGGATCATGCACAAAACTATCAACATCATCTGTCTAGATTTCACGCTCCCAGCAGATATAGGGCAGAACTCCTCAGCAGCTTTGAATAACAGTTTGTTTACTTAAAATGTGTGTCCCAATACACACAGAGGGCTAATTCTGTCTCGCTACAGTCTGTGTTGACATTGTGAGCGCTGTTGTTCTAAGGAGGTTTATGCAAAACTGCTAAATTTCACGGATCTGCCTTGTGACAAAAATGTGACATTCCTGGGGCGTGCATCCACAATGCATCATGTATGTTCAGCTCTTTTACTGGAACTAATTAAAATAATTTGTAACAGCCTTATCGAAAAACAAGCTCCACTTTTGACAATACGCCCTATTCATTTTCCACAAGTCATCATTGTATGATTGGATCACAAGAATGGCTTTGCTGCAGGCAAATTATGTGCCTAAAATCATTACAATTATTCTCTCCCAAAGAAATCTCCTTCAAGTTGTTTGTGTAGCCATAGCAAAATGTTTTTCTCCAAAGGTCGCAAAGCACACGATTGTCTGAAAGCATTAATTGATTCCGTTAGTGTTAAAGATGATGCAGGAAGAACCAAATTAAAAAGAAGTAGCAGATGTTAAAGTCCCTGACCAATCCAACAAGCCTTGTGACCAGATTACTTTACATCTCCAACCAAACAACTGGGACAATTGTTTTTCTGTTGAGACCTAGAGATAAGGTCACAATCACACAAGTGTTCATTTGATGGCTCTCAAAAAGTGTATCTAAAACAAGAAATACTATGATTGTAATAATTACGGACAATTAAAATAACTAACTGATAAAACCGAAGCTTTAATAGTGTTGTCTGTTGTGGTCTTATCACAGATCTTATCAATGCAGCCAGTTTTAACAGAAATTAACAGCTGCACAAAAATGACTTTTTACCTTGAATAGTATTCCTTGGTTCTATATTTTTCTTTAAAATTGCCTTTACTTCAGAAGCTGAAAGACAAAAATTATTCCATTGTTATCTTAAAAGGCGATGGCTCACTTTTGACAGAATCATATTGAACATTGTATGTGGTTCTTACCCAGCTCTCTGTGTCTCTGCAGCTCAGACTTTAGTACAGCAGCAGCTTCACTGCTGGGGCGTCCTTGTTCGCTGCTGCCCCCTGCTGACTAAAAAAAAATACATGAGTTAGTAATGTGGACAGTGCAGGAAATTCCACAAAAGATTACAAAGCAGGCAATTTAAAAAGTCATGTCAGAAGTGAATATTCAGTCCGTAATAGTCATCTTCTGTTCTGATGATGTGAGACGTTTCGGCCCATTTTAAGAAAGAAGGATGTTCTCACCAAAACTTCCTCCAGCTCCTTCCTGGCCTTGATGAATGCTGGAACGGACTGCTCCAGTTTGGATCGCAAGAAGTCCAGTCTGGTTGAAGCAAACAAGATACGCAACTGTGACAATAAGTATCCTGTAATATATGGTGTGTGCCATAAAAGATATAGATATCCTAAAGTTTATGATACATAGTTTGGGGGTAAATTTATAATTCTGATCATGTTACATCATTAACATGTCAAATCAAAAATTCCCATCTTTGGCTTGAAATACTGACGTGCTTCTCCTAAACTCATTTGACATAATGAAGTGAGTGTTATGAATCTACCATAAACGCAGCTCATGCAACGTATTAGTGGCAGAACTATAAAATTAAAAACTAATGCTTGTCTTGATGGATGGGCCAGACACAAAATGTCAGCCAGGGCTAAGGAAATGGTTCTTGTGTTAAGTGACTCTTATACAACTATTTTTAGTGCTATGTAAATCACTTATAATTTGGCCAATGATGTATCTCCATCGTTCCGTGTCTCCTGTCATTAAATTCTGATACGTCATTATGACCATCAGGGAAGTGAGGCAATTGAAATATAGCAACTAATAAAAGGACAGTTCTCAGTAACATCTGATCTTTCTGTAGATTTTTCCATCCACATGTTATGAGCTAGAAATTAAAACCAATAAACCCACAAGTAAACCAAATCAAAACAAATACAATGTGAGGACTTACCTGTCCACTTCTGTCTGTGGAACTCTGTCATTTTTTAAGCCTTTGGTCTTGGCTGTTGATGAAATATATTAAATACTAAGATAACACACGAAAAACATGTCTGCCAGTGCACTGGTCAACAACACAATACATTAGTTTGTCTATTGCCTGAATATTAGTTGTTTTTTTGTTTTTTTTTCATTTAACGTCTAGAAAAGTCATATGTTGAAGTCAGCAAACCTGTTTGATCATTTGTAGTCCCTTTTGACAGTGGCTGGCCCCTTGCAGGGACTGGAATTTTGGACGGTGGAGCCTTTAGGAAAACGACAGGAAGATAGAGCAATAATCACATAAATCATAATAAATCAGATTGATTAATTTAGAGGACCAGAAAAAGAACCGTAATAACTTACATAGCGAGATGTGTCCTTGGCCAGGCTGATTAAACAATATTAAATAAATTAAAGAGAAAAACAAGGTAAGCGCCAAAGAAAAGAAACCATCAGAGCAAACAGACTAAGCTGAAATTTGACATATCTTCAAAACAATACTAGTTTAAATGGTAGTCTAAGCAGGTAAGGACTAGTAAGGGCAAGTATTTCTGAGCGAGTTAACATCTTGAACTTAACAAAATCTATATGTGCCTCTTTCTGTATGTCCAAGAAGATTACTCACGGCATTTTTGATGTTTTTCATGCGAACTTCAGAGACGTTTGAAAACTGGCGCCTGTGCCTCTTTTCTAAAGCTCGAGCGGGAACCACACTATTCTTTTTTTCTATCGTTCCGCCTTTGCTCGTGTTGTACAAATCCAATTAAAAAATACCACACAGTTTAGAAACATATTTAAAAATGCGTACGCGATTTTACAATAATTAAACTGTGATTTTTGTCTCATTCGAACAATTCAGGGACACTTAAAGAATCGGAAAATGTTTCTTGGGAGCGGGTTAGGTGGACGCATGCCTTTTTGTTTACGTAGTGGATAGCAACGTCCTCCTTCAACGCCTACCTTTACCGAAGCACTGTAACTAGAGATTATACATCATTGCACTGCTTTACGTTTTTATTATTCATTAAGCTGTCAAGAAATGCTAACCGCAAAGTAAATTATCAGATGTCATACTGGGAAAGCTCGTTATAGAGAGTTGTAGGATGTCTTTTCAAGAATCTACTCATCCTTCCACAGAAGATGAGGCTTTCTACATGCAGTGCAGAGCTGCATACCTGGCTGTGTTTAAATCTAGTTTGACAAACATATCTTCAAAACAGCAGCTCTGTCGTGGTAAGATTGGACAACTATCTCCCTTTTTTGTAATCGAATACTAAAATATAGCAGAGCAGAGTGAATGCACATGTAATCTGCTCTGTTTCCATATAGATTTAGAGCTATCCAATTACAGTGTTGTCAGATCTATCAAATAATACAGTTTGTTTAATTTGAATAGTTTGCTAATTTTGATTTTGCCCTAATTAGTTTTGCAGCAGGCTGGAAGAAACCCATCTCAAACAACTCTCAATAAATACTGGACACAAAAAACATCTAAATTAAACTTTGACGACTTTTGTGAAATTCTCAAAAGTGAAAAGAGGACAGATAAAAATGATTTATTGAAAGCTTTTGAAAAACTGGATGTTAATGGTGATGGATACATAACACACAATGAACTGGAGAAGGCTCTTACTACAGTGAGTATTTTTTGTACCAGTAAAATGTTGCAATTCAGAAAATGAACTAACAGTGTGTGTTATTATGATTTGTGTAGAGAGGAGAGAAAATGACCACAGAAGACATTAATGCTATTTTTTCATTAGCCGATATCAACAAGGATGGTAAATTGGACTATCCGGAGGTAGTTGGTCATAAAATGATAACAATTGTATAAACCCGTGTTACCTTATTGACATGAAAGAAACATTAGATGCGATTTTCCTTTGCTGTCAGTTTTGCAGGCTGTTTGTGTCGACAGTTGAACAGTGTCAGATGGCTGCTCTGGAGAGACTGGAGGCTGATCACAAACTAAAGAGACAGAACTTTGGCAGCCAGTCGTATAGTCCACCAAAGTGCTCGGTCACATCAGCAACCTCAGCTGAAAGTCAGCCTCTACAAGCAGCCCAGGAGGCAGACACCACAGCCAAGAAAGGTATCTAACAATTGGGCATTGTTACTAAACATGTTTCAAAAAGTTATGTGTTTTTTTCAGGGTTCACTGTGTTGTGCATTAGAGCTGTTCGTCTGCAACAAATAACAAAATGGTTACTTGAGTTTACCAGTTTATTTTCTCAAAGCTTTTTTTCACGGCTCTTTGGTTTCAACGAGGCACTTTCAACTTGATATTTTCCCTTTTTTGGATTGTTCTGTGTAAACACTAACAATGGTTGTATGCAAAAATAAGAGTATTCAGAAGTCGTTTTTATGATACACAGAATAGCTAGCCTGGCTTTTTTTTACCTCTTTTACCTGCCAACAGTTACCAAAAATAAGCCCATTTAAAGGCTTTCTTCAGCCTTACAAAAGTCCAACGCCTCAATACACCTCTCTGATTAGTTTAGATGAATAAATAATAGCTTTGATATTCATTGATTTTTCTCTCCACTCTGACAAATCGCCTCATTAGAACAGACCATACATCATAATAGCCACACAATTAGAGCGGCTGTTTGGAGGGAGGGACTTCTAAAGCATTCCTGCCTTTACGAAATTGATAAAAGATCTGTCTGCTCTGGTAAAAATGTTGTCTAGCGCTTGAAGACTATGAGGCTATCCAGATGTAACACCAGTAAAGTTTTTCTAACACTGACAGCAACACCATCGACTTGTTTAACCACATATCACAAGTGGATATGAAAATCTATGTTTTTGCACTATGCCTGAAAACCAGTTTGTGCAGAAAACTGTGGGCTGAGTGTGGGTGCCAGTGACAGGTAAGAGTAGGAAGATAAATGGGGTTGATTTAAGTGGTCAGTTCATGTTCATGTTATTGATTCGGAGGATTCTACCACTTCTCACAGGGGAGATGATGAGGGATTAGGAGGTGGTTGAGAGGAGGGCCCCAGCTGACCAGCACTGCAAAAACAAATGAGCTACCCACAGAGTAGTTGGGATTATCACATTATTTGCCTCACCCACGTATTGATTTATACTTGGTACGTTATAACAAGGAGCTGACAGGAGATGCTGCGTAATTGCACATGTTCAATGGGTTGTTTTTTACGCTCAACAACAGTTTTGACTTTTCATTCAATCCAATCATTTGTCAGATCAAGAATATATATATATATATATATAAGGGGAAGCAGTGGCATAAATGGTACAGCAGGTTGTCGAATAATTGGAAGGATGGCGGTTCAATCCCTGCTCCAACTAAGTTCCATGTGTCCTTGGGCAAGATGTGATGTTATGTTTGGTGGATGTTGGAGAGGCTTTGACTGCCATGTCTCTGTCAGTCTGCCCCGGGGAAGGTGTGGCTACGAGATATAGCTTACTACCACCACCACTGTTATGACTGTGGAATGAATACATAATAGACTCGAAATGTGCTTTGAGCGTCATGAAAAGTGTAAATTGTTTATTATTTATTGGCAGGAGGCATATAATAGCATCAAAATGTACAGCTGTTCAATCTATCCTCGCACTGAAACATTACATTTAGTGGATTCTTCACATAGCTTTACAAATTTGATCTTCCCAGATTAAAATCTAAAAATCATTACAAAACAGATCCATAACAAATCGCCTGATAGTCCATTTATTTATCTGAACCGCTTGTAGGCATATCACATTACTTTGCATCTTGATTTTCCAGCCTCGAAAACAATCAGAGCCCTCATTAGTGAATTGACATTTTCCGGCTTCAATTAGTGTTCAAATGAGAGAAAAAGTTGTGCAAAATAATAGATTTGAAAGGGTGCTGTTATGCCATTTGTAATTTAAGACACCTCCCTAATTAATTAAAGAAGGTTAAACTTGAGATCACATGGTCCTAGAATCCAATTGGAATGGAGCCATCTTTGCTTGAACTTGGCGATGGACTGAAGAGAAGACAAATGAATGTGTCAGCAATGTTGTACCTCTCATCTTTCTTTTTAACGTGTTTACTGTTTGAAAGGGGTGGCTCCTTCTTTAATGTGGGAGCCAGTCAATCCGTCAGTTTGTTTAGCTGTTTATTACAATTTAATAATAACAACTCATTTTTAAAACCTAATTGGGGCTGTTGCTGTTTATATGTACAAACATTTTCCTTGCTTGTATTGGCTTTTTATAGAGCTTTTATGTTATGTTTTATTGTATATTTGTGTGCCTCAGAGAGCCGATCATCATCTCGCCCATCTTCAGCTCGCAGCAGACGGTCCTCGTTATCTAATGTTATCACTATGACATCCGGCAGCTCGAAAGCCAGCAAAATACCAGAGCCTTCAAACTTACAGGTAATCCTCTGTAATTATTGTAGCTTATTGTATTTACATGCAAATACGCTCAATGTCCACTTTGTTAGGTAGACCCTGTATCTAATTATGTGGCCCCAGTAGATGTTTTATGCATTCAGAGATGGTCATCTACAGACCATGTTTATTTACAGTAAGTTACAGTGGTCTTTTTATTATTATATGTCAATGTAGTAATTGTTTTTGTTGAGCTATTCTCAGCTATTCTAAGTGCATTATTTGTATTAACTACTAGTTTAAATGTGTACTTAATGAAGTTAGTGCATATCAATCTTGCTTCCATGGTCTGTGTCTAGTGCATTTAATGTCCATATTAGCTATGGTTGAAAATATACAGTGTATTGATCCCGTGTCTTTTGTTTTCACTCTTTTTGGCTTAACTGCGGTGGGTTTTCTTTACCGTAAGGAAAAAAAATAAATAAATAAATAAGAATAACAACCCCATCTTTCTGGTTCAGGCAAAATGTTGAGATTGGAAAAGGCCAGGTGTCATTGCAGTAAAGGAATGTGTGTTCAGAGTACCCCCGAGGGAGGTTCTGCTGAACGTATTGGCTGTTATTTTGCCAAAGGCTAATAATTGGGTGGAGGTTGTGGGGGTGGACTGTGTTTTTTGTTACCGTATGGATAAGTGACTGTGTGGGTCCCTTCTTTTGATTTGATCAAGACCGTTGTAACTTACAATTCAGTTTTAGTTTTTACATACAAAATCAAATAGTTTAATATGTGTCTATCTGGGTCATTTTACTTAGATGTGTGGCTTATTCGGTGTACTGCAACCTTCTATGTAGCACTAAATCAAGTGTGTGGTCTGAGCGGGTGACAGTGGCTGTATTAGTTTGCCAGCTGACCCTCTCTCTATGGGGACATTAATTCTGATGTTTTTAAGCAGCATACAGGTGCCCATGGCAATTTTCCTCATTTAATATTGTCTGGACAAACCACGGAAGTGTTATGGTTTGATCTTTTATGCCTCTCACGGCCAACAATAAATACTTTGAGAAAATGGCTTTTCACTAAAGGAGTGGCATGCTCCATCTTTATGGTACTTTCTTTGTTTAACTTGGTGATTTATTTGTCCACTAAAAGGATTTATGGCCTATTTCTGATGTTCCTCGTCCTCTATGCCCGTGGCCCCGTTCACTGTAGTACTGTGTTTTCTTTTAATGTGTCTCGGATGAGTGGAAGAAAAACTCCCTGTTTTGATGTTCTTGTGCAATTTCAGATTATTACCTAATTTCAGTTTCTAGGTGAAGAAACAACAGGATTTCAAAATGGGAAAAACATTAGGGTCCATAAATATTGCTAAAGTATCCTCTGGATAGTTTTGAATGACCACTGGCACAAGATTGAAAAGTCTGTATTTATCAAAGTTGAATTAACTTCAATTTGCCACATCAGGTCTGGAGGAAAGATTTACTTCTTGCCCTTAGTAAAAATGTAGTGTAACACTTCTGCCCTCCTCTGGTTTGACAGAAGTATTGCATCTGTGTATTTACAGCTGAACTGAAATAAATTGCCTAATGAAAAATCCTCTGATGGCTGTTGTGGTCATTATGGTATCAGCCTTAGTGTTATGATTTACTGGTTTTATGCTGTTTCCATAGCACATTAGCTGCATTCTGTTCACAGATATCTGGGGCAAGTCTTACAGATGGTATTGTGACTGCTCAAGACCTGTGCACATGTGGCCAAAGTTCTTGAAAACAACTAATCTTACCAACCAACATGTCTCCTTTGATATATTTTCCAGGAATGGCACCACAGTTTTATGAAGGGCTGCTTTTTTGTGGAGGAGGATGGAAGTATCACTTCTCTGCAATATCAGCTGCACCTTTCCCAAACTACAGAGGTCTACATGACTATTCAACCCTTCACCCTAAGCAGCAGACTTGGTATCTATTCAACACTATAACATATATAGTATTTAATCATACTTCATAACACTTGTGGTTAACTGTAATGTTGTATGTAAAACCATTATTTAAGAGTTTCTGTACATGTTTGTTTGTTCAGACAGGCCAACCTGGATGACAGTAGATACAGCTGTCTTTGTTATGTCAGCTGGTGACAGCAAGGTGGACTCTACTTTAATCTGTTTTACTGAATCTAAAGACAAAGAAGTATGTGACAGACAAAAATACATTATATTGTTTTTAAAGATTTTTAAATAATATATTTTCTTCTTTACAGAAATATGTTTGGAGAGGGGAACTGAACGCTGGGATATACTACCTGCTCCCTTTTAGCAGTGGCTGTAGGTTAAAGAAAAGCAGCAGGAGAACAAACTCTGTCAATAAACCCAAAGACCTTGTCTATAGGACAGACACAGGAGAGCTAGACCTTACCCGGGACCTCAGGTCTGCATGCATCTATATCTATCTTAGTTACCGTATTTTCCGGACTATAAGTTGCGTTTTTTTTTTTCATAGTTCGGCGGGGGGTGCGCCTTATACTCTGGAGAGACTTATGTGTGAAATTAACACATTATTACTGGTATATCATTTCACATGTTATTTTCACACTAAACCGCAAGAGGGCGCTCTATTTCCCCCAAAAATGCGACTTATACTCCAGTGCGACTTATATATGTTTCTTACTTCTTTATTATGCATTTTATGGCTGGTGCGACTTGTACTCCGGAGCGACTTATAGTCCGGAAAATACGGTACATGTTTTATATTTAAAAATTTGTTATAGGCCTATTCTTTACCATTTAACATTGGTGTTACTAATGCATTCTAGCTGCACCCACTGAGACCTTTGAGACCTTTTTGAGATGGGTTTGCTGCACTCTACCTTCTCTGGGTCAGAAGAGGATAGAGGTCGCTTGGGGTGACTTAGACAACAGCTTGGCACAACCAAAAGTCTGCAAACACATGGTTGTGCATATGAATATACTGCTCTGTTTATTCTTGCATCAGAACAAGCCGAAACCACATGGACGAAGGTTAACTGACCCCACTGTCTCACTAACACCAGTTCCATAAACTCAAAATACGTATATGCTCATTTTGTGTAATAACTTCAGACAGGCTTTCAACAAATCAATGAGGTTACATGCGTGCTGTATGAATATGGATTATTGTATTAGTAAGCAGTAAGTGGAGTGGAGTCAGGTGACGTGTGCCCCAACAAATAACAGACTGTGACCTCAGGAAGTCATGTGTTGCTGTTTAAAACTGTGAAAAGAGTTATTCTGATCCATGCCCGCTCCAGTTTCAAATCCAGGGATACTGTATCATATACTTACTGTAGGTTGAATATGACTTCCCACAGGTCTTTGCATGTGTCAGGACATAAACACAATTTAAACCTGCATTGAAGACAACATTTTGATATTTTCTGACTTTTCTGGCAATGAGGCAATGTAAAAACTTTGAGAATGACCACTCATTGAATTGATTGTACGGTAAGGGTTGTTATTGAGCTCTCATCCTTGGAGCTAATTTTCAATATTTCAACTATTCATAATTATTAGACACTACGAGACTTTATTTCACTGCATATTAAATGTAAAATGTGTGGGAAATATTTTGGACAATATTATGAACAATACACACCTGTCCACAATAGAAGACTGTTTATTTAATTGTCAGTAATCAATCCTGCAAATGATCCATGGACATAAAAATTATAGCTACTCTTTGCAGGTTAGTCATAGCTGCATATTTTCAAATTGAGTCATTCACGCCGAACTGGAAGATCCCATGTATTCTCACATTTTGGCACATATTTCGTAGCACTAAAGAGACTCATTAGGTGGATCAGATTTTTGCTGTGTTGTTGTTTGTTGTCATAGAGAGAGCAGAGGGTCGGTGTGAAAATGGTTCTCACATGTCTGAAGATGATGGATTAATGGTGATTAATTTGTGGATGTGTCATTATTATGTTCATTATACACGAGGAACAGGAGGATCATCCGAGCAGCAACTAACTGTCCCATTTCACCATGTGTTTTCAGACAGCTTTGAGAAGCTACATGTATGTACAAGTGTAGGGATGGTGGCATCAATGGGGGTTTGTTTCATTGTATTATTATACAGTTGACCAGTGTTCAACCTAAAGCTGCTTCTGTAACTGAGAGAAGAGAAGTGCCATTAGAAATTGCTGATAAATATGAGTCATTGCAATACAGGATGGTATAAACCAGATTTAACCTAAACAGGCCTAATGGGCGGCAGTGGTGCAGTGGGTGGGTGCTCGCCCTTCAACCAGAGGATCGGTGGTTCGAGTCCCCGTCCAAAAACACACTGTCATTGTGTCCCTGGGCAAGAATGAATGAATGAATGTGGTGGTGGTTGGAGGGGCTGTAGGCGCAGACTGGCAGCCACCCCCTCTGTCAGTGTGCCCCAGGGCAGCTGTGGCTACACAAGTAGCTTACCACCACCGGGT